>WOUA01000121.1:0-34384 GCA_021397985.1 Sporothrix dimorphospora
AGGGTTCTGTCTAATAGTCGCTAATAGCCAGGATTGGCTGAGAAAAGCGGATAATAATAATAATAATAATAATAATAGCAACGCAATATAGAACAAAGCCAAGACAATCTGAACAGGACGAGATGTGTCTAGAGAAAAGGCAAATACAATAAAAATCACACTTGAAAATCATCGAAAGTCAAAAAGTTTTGGGCGATCGAGGATGCGCCAACAAAAAAACCTACGCAGAGGAGGCCGTGCCGAAGACAACCTTCTCTAGCTTGTCGCGCTCACCACTTTCCTCGCACATGCCGCGGAAGATGCCCTCCTCGGCGCCCTTCTCCCACAGCTCGCGGGGCGTGCCGTACTCAGCCACCGCGCCGTCGCTGAGCACAAGAATGCGGTCAAAGTCGGCAATGGTGCTGAGACGATGCGCGATCACGAGCAGCGTCGAGTCCGTAAACTCCTCGCGGATGCTGCGCTGGATCAGACCGTCCGTGTGCATGTCGACAGCCGACGTCGCCTCGTCAAGCACCATGACACGCGGTCTCCGGACAATGGCACGAGCAAGACAAAGCAGCTGGCGCTGGCCCTGCGACAGGTTGAGGCCACCCTCGGAGATCTGCGACGACAGGTCGTTGAAGATGTTGACGTTCTTGAGCTCGGACACGGTGCTGGAGGAAGAGCCGGGTGTGGCGGGGTCGGGCGAGTTGCGGCCGGAGGTGGCAGCCGACGAAGCGCGAGACGTTGTCAGGTGCACGCGGTCAAGGCAGTCGCGCAGTTCTTCGTCTGTGTGCGTATCGAAGGGATCCAGGTTGCTGCGGATGGTGCCAGAGAACAGAACGGGGTCCTATAATGAAAGTTAGAAGTTTGATCAACAAAAGGCTAGATGTACATGTCTAAAACATACCTGAGGAATGATAGCCAGTCGCGAGCGGAGATCGTGGAGCTTGATCTTGGAGATGTCGATGCCGTCAATGTGGATACCACCCGAGCGAGCCTCGAGGAAGCGGAACAGAGCCAGCGTGAGCGAGGACTTGCCGGCACCGGTGCGGCCAACAACACCAACGCGCTGGTTGCGCTCAACACCAAATGTAAGACCCTTGAGAACGGGAGGCAGATCGGGCGCGTAGCTGACAACCAGGTTGTCGACCTCGATGCGACCCTCCGTCGGCCAGGCCGCGGGCGGGCTTTGGCCACCAAGGTCCTCAGTGGGCAGCTCGGTGTACTCGATAATGCGCTCAGCCGCGTTCATCTGCAGCTCGACGTTGGCGTACAGACGCACCGTCCACATGACGCATGAAGAGAAGTCTAGGGCAAAGGCCAGGGCGAAGCCAGCCAGGGCCGAGTCCATCGTCGGTGAGGAGAAGATGATCGAAGCGACAACTACGGAGAAGAACGAACCGACCAGGCTCATGCGCCAGCCAACCCAACGGTTGAACAGCCACAGGTGCCAAGTCGTGGTCGACCAGTCATCCAGCTTGCGGTACATGCGCTCAATGTAGACCTGCGACTTGTCGTAGCCACGGATGGTCACGACACCAGACAGGGCAGTGCCAAACTGCTCAAACACGGGCGACTTGGCCGTGCTCTCAAGACGCTTGGCCGGGCGGGCAGCAGCCACGTAGATAACGGCAAAGTAGGTGCAGATGGCCAAGAGGACAAACGACATGAGCACGATGAAGGACGAGACAAAGAAGCCAGACAGGACGACACCAATGAGCTGGACAAACGAGTTACCACCGAAGCTAATGGAGTTGGCCAGCTGGTTGTCGATAATGTTGAAGTCGGCCGTGAAACGGTTCAGGATGCGGCCGACCGGCACAGTGTCGAGCCAGCGGAGAGGGGCACGGAGAATAATGAAGTTGAGTTTCTCGAACAGGATGCGGCTGGCCCGGATTGAGCCGTGGTAGACGTAGTAGTAGCGGGCCGAGCTGATGATGGCGGTGGACATGGCCAGGAGCACGTAGATACCCATGTAGTAGCTCATGGACTCCGACGTGTACGTGGCGACCTTGTCAGTTGCGCTGAAAGCGCTCGAGAAACCGGGAACCGAGCTCATGGACGTCTGGTGGTGAAGACCACCGGTGTAAGAGTACTGATGGTTCTGGCCGAGGGCGTGGTGACCAAGAGTGGAATAGTTGAGCGAGGACGCTTCACTCTTGTCATCGTAGAGTCCAGTCCAGATACGCAGCCACCAGGAGCGACCGACGTTGAGGATTTGCACGATGAAGAAGACAACCACGACGCTGGACCAGAAGGGCCAACCACCGCTGGCCTTGAGGTAGGCAAGGTACACGTGCTTACGCACAGCACCCTCCTCACGCTTCTCGTCCTCGACAAACTTTCTAGCCTTCTGCTTAGGAGCGGCTTCCGTGGCGGCGGCCTGCGAGGCTCTCGAGGCGATCTTCTTCAGGGCACCGCCGTCGCTGGGGCCACTCTCATTGTCGTTGTCGTCACCGTTGTCCGTTGAGTTGTCCGAGTTCACGGCCGTGGCCTCGGCGGTTTCGTCATCATTGATTTCCGCGGCACTCTGCTCGTGGCTCTTGATGCGGTCGAGGGTACCATCTTCAGCAAGCTCCGAAAGCAGGCCCGAGTGCAGCACGTGGCCCTCGCCGAGCTCGACGAGGAACTTGGTCTTGGGAGCGCACAGGGACACGTGGTGGGTGACCAGAATACGGGTGCGGCCAGCACAGAGCTCGCCGTTGATGCACTTCTCAAAGATGTGGCGACCAACGTGGGCGTCGACAGCACTGAAGATGTCGTCCATGACCAGGATGCCAGCGCGCGAGTAGATGGCACGAGCAAGCGTGATACGCCACTTCTGGCCACCACTCAGGTTGATACCGTTTGCGCCAATTTCGGTGTCCTCGCCGTCCGACAGCATCTCAAGATCCTTGGTCAGAGCACAGACTTCGACCGTCTTCTGGTAGCGTTCCTCGTCGGTAGGCAGGCCGAAGATGATGTTTTCGCGAATGGTGGCGTTCTCGATCCAGGGAATCTGGGCAATGTAAGCAATCGACTTGGGCAGGACCCAGTCGCCCTTGGTGGCCTTGGCATCGTGGCGGTCAACAATGGATAGGCCTTCGGGCACCGTGATGCTACCAGCCAAGAGATCGACCTCGCCGAGAATCGCGGAGAGCATCAAACTCTTGCCGGTGCCCGTCTTGCCAGAGATGACCGAAAGCTCGCCCTGGGGGAAGCTGAGGTTGACGCCGCGCAGGACGAAGCGCTCGCTCTCATCAATCTCCTCATCAGACGGCCAAGCAAGGGAAGCATTGTCGAACGAAATC
Source organism: Sporothrix dimorphospora (assembly GCA_021397985.1). NCBI lineage: Eukaryota > Fungi > Ascomycota > Sordariomycetes > Ophiostomatales > Ophiostomataceae > Sporothrix > Sporothrix dimorphospora. The sequence continues at coordinate 3,273 of WOUA01000121.1, forward strand.
TCGTCGCCGTCCTTGGAGACCTTGACGAGGTCCGGGCTGGAGAGGTACTCCTCGATACGCTTGATCGAAACCCAGGCATCGAGAAGATCGGTCGTCAGCTCAGGAACAACAGACAGAGTGACTTCCAGGGCGCGGAAGACGCCTAGGCTGACGAATGCGACCGACGGGCTAAGCTCGCCGTGAATGTACGCGTAGACGGCAAGCGTGATGGCGGATAGGGCAATAGGGCTCGTGACCCAGCAGGCAATCAGGATGGCATCGAAGCGGAAGACGTCCCAGACGCTCTTGAGCTCGCGGTTGCGGACCTCGCCGATCTTGTCTTCCCACTGCGGCTCGAGGGCAGAGAACTTGATCTGGCGAATGCCCTGCAGGGCTTCCGTGACGATTTCGAGCTTCTCATCGCGCAGCTTCATCAACTTGTCCTGGGCTTCCGAGTAGAGCTTCGAGAAGTAGATGTTGAAAGGCATGATGATGAGCATCGATGTGAAACCGGCAGCCAGGGGAATCCAGCCCAGAAGGCTGATGAGGAACGCCAGAGAAACGACAAGCTTGAACAGACTGCCCGGGAAAAGGTTCTGGTAGGCGCAGAAGTCCGAGACACGCTTGCCATCGACACCGATGAGGTTGACAGTGCCCTGCTTGGTCTTCTTGGCGGACTCGAGATCGTCTTCCTCTTCGTCCTTGGAGGCGTCGGTCGCCTCGGGCACCTCGGGGGCGTCAGTCGCGGTCGTCTCGGCTCCGGGAACCGCAATGGCGGGGTCGGTCGGGTCAACAGCAGCCTCCTTATTCTTCTTGCGGCCCTGCTTGACATCCTTGCGGCGCATGGACTTTTCGAAAATCAGAGCGGAAAGTTGGGCACGAATGGGAATGGTGAGCTCCGCCCAGGACAGCCAGAAAACATAGGATTCGAGGAGCGATTGGGCAATGATGGCAATACCAAGCCACAGGACCCAGATCCAAGCATCGACACCAAACGGCTGGCCAGGGACACGGTTCTCAAGAATGCGCAGCAGGCGCAGAACGACCCATTGCGGCGCAAAGTTGAAAATGGCGGTGCCAAAGGTCAGTACCCACTGCAGAGCAAAGGGGCCAGCGTGGGCGCGGGCAATGGACAACCAGAGGCGGCGGACAGGATAGTCAGCGGCACGCCAGTTGGCCGACATGTTGACGGCACGGGTCAGGTGATTCGGGCGCGGCATGTCGATGAGATCCAGGTTCTTCTTGGTGACCGAGAGCTTCATGAGCTCCGAGGGCCACGAGAAGGTGAAGCGGCTGTAGGCAGACGTGGTGTACATGCGATCGACGAGCTCGCCTTGGTAGAAGACCTCGGGGCGACGCGGCAGGAGAACGCTGGTCAGGGTGGTGGCGACGACACCCACGAGCTCGGCGACGCGGAGGCCGAAGAGCACGCGGTTGTGCTTGAACAGGTCCTCGACGACCTTAGCGTCCAGGGTCACGGTGACGTAGGCCAGCGTGAGGCCGCATACGAAGGTAAACAGACCAAAGTGGTAAGCCTCAGACGAGCGGCGGATGGCGATGATGGCAATCGCCTGGAACAGGATGAGGAGCTAGGGTTGTTAGAGATGCCACAGTGACAGAAGCACGTAGGAGGGCGCATCGACATACCCATGCTGCAGTGACGAGCCAGTTCTCAACAAACAGCTTATCACGGCCGTTGTTGAGCGTGGCTAGAACCGAGGCGGCCAGCGACGTGCCGGCGCCGAGGAGGGCGGAGAGCAGCACAGCGAACTTGGGCAGCTTGTCGGAGAAGGCGGCGTCCGACTCGGCCGTGGCCTTGCCGTCGGCATCGCTGTAGACAGCATCGCTGCGCTGCTCGCGCTTACGGATCTGGCCGATGAGACCAGACACGGATGGATAGGTGAAGAGGGTGATGGCGGCCAATGCGGCACCAACTCCAACAATCATGGATTCATCGTGCATGATTGGCGAGGAACGCGCGTTTGGAGAAACTTGTCCAGCCTTGCAGCGCTTTCACGCTGTCGGGGGGTTCCGTGGTTGGAGTGTTTGTTTGGCTGTTCTTTTTTTTTTGCTTTTTTCTTTTTGATTTTCTTTTCTTTTCTTTTTCGCCAATGATCCTTCTCGGAAGAGAGAGGGGGAACGGGCTCTTTTAACTGTCCAATGCTTTTACACCAAACTGGTTAAGACGCAGGATGCAGGGACACAAACAAAAACAAAAGAGGAAAAGAGGAGAGGAGAGTGAAAGAAAAAAGAAACAGGAGTGAATGCAGAATATCAATGCTGCCAGAGGAGCCTAGGTAGGCAGCGGGAAACAGACGTCAAAATACTTGCAGAGAAATAAAGCCGTCCGCTTCGTGCAGGAGGAGTGGAGAGGGTAGGGAAACCAAGTGCTAACGGAGCTGGAAGTCAGACCAGAAAGGCCGGATGGGAGGCGGAGTGGAGAATATGCAGAGCGGATGACGGGGTTCGGCAAGAGAGAGCGAAGAATGAAGAAAAGAGGATTAAAAAAAAAAACAATACGGCCAGGGGCAAAAGAGGTGAAGCCAAAAGGAGGCAGAAGACAAAGAAGAGGCTCGAGGCAGTGCGGCCAGAACAGCACAGGAATCGAGTAAACAGATAATACGTCGTATGGGAAACTCCAGAAAGGAGAAAAGCTCAAAAACAATGGAAGCAAGAGAAGGGCGAGGCGGCGGAAGCTAGCTCGAGACCCTGGTTTTGTATTTGTATCTTGTCCGTATTTGAAGATGTCGTAATCCGATAATGCGATAGCAGCATGCGACGCGCGGGCACTTAACCTAAGCTGGTAGCCACCTCGATGGGTCCTTTAATGGGGGGCAGATCGAGGCTGTGGGCGAGAGCGAAAGTGTGTGTGTGTGTGTGTGTGCCTCAAGAACATGGGTACGGAGTACAAGGAGTCAGAACGCAACAAAAAGTGACGATGCTGGAGACGTGAGTCAAGATGCAAAAGTCAGAGTGCAAAATTCAGAATGCAGAATGCAGGAAAGGAGGATGTGGGAGGGGCGTGATGGGCAGGGAATGAGGCTGGGGGTTGCAGTCGCTTCAAATTGGCAGGAGCAGGGCGTCGATGAGGGGCGGCAGGTGCAATGCAGATAACGCAGGAAGGCGAGAAGGAGAAAACCGGATCGAGGCAGGAAGGAGCACTACACGGAAAGTCAACGGGGGAAAGAGTGAAGGAGGCCCGGAAAACGAGGCGAAAGTACATACACTGAAAGCAATTGCACGTTTCTGCGGCTGGCCGTTTGTCCCCCAAGATTCACACAAAATGCCAATCCACAGTTGTGATACAGACTCTATCAACGCCAGGAAATGTCGAGCATGGCAAATTATGGAGACAACGGAGTCCACAAAGACCATAAGGTCCGGACCCCTTTCTACAGCCGCGCGCAGGTCTCTCTGTGCAGCCTCTGTAGCGTGCAGGGCCACACCGCTTTGCCGATCCGAGATAATGGATTGACTCATCGGCGAGGCAGGAAGGCGCGAACGAGGGGCAAGCCGTCCGGCGAGTGGCAGCTACCTGCCAAGCAGGGCACTGGCGGCAATCTACGCAGAAAGGAGACGAGTCTGGATTGGGAAGGAACAAAGCCACGAAACGAAATACGGAGCAGCAGGTGCGATTGTGACTCTGGAAAGTACTCCGTACTTTTTCAGGCAGGGAACGAGCTGACGGAGGCAGGAAGAGACGACAAAATATGGAGAGAAAAAAGGAAACTAAAATAAAAACAAAATAAAACAAAATAAAATAAAACTAAAGCGAGGAAGATGATGGCGTGAGATGCATGTGCGTGCAACACTGAGACGGGGGGTGTGCATGCAGACGGGCACAAGGGCAGATACGGACGCAGGCCAAGTCGCATTCGCACACACCAACCGTGTCCACCGCGGGCATCTAGGAGGAGAACTACGGCGTTGAAAGCAGCACGTAATGTAGCACGCACCGTCGACACCCGCTCCTTCCCCAGCAGCTCCAGCACCGGTGCTCAGAACGGGAAATCAATTTCGAGGAGAGCGAGGCTCGCGGGAGGAAAGTGCGATGTAAAAGGCAAAAATAGAAGGGACCAATGGCCCCCGCTCCTTCCCATGTCCGCTTTTACCGCCGCCGTTCCTGCCCCCTTCTGGAGCCCGTGTTCGTGTTGTGTGAAGTATTACGGTGGGGACAGCGAGGGGGAAGAAGGAGAAGAGGTTGGAGCGAGAGGCTGCGGTTGGTCAGGCTGTTAAGAACTTGCCTTTCACGGCAAGAGCACCCCCACCCCGGCCGTGCTAGTGAGAGCAGGGTAACTTGTGGGTGCTGTGGATTCTGTGGATTGCCCTTGTTAGTGGTATTACGCTGCAAGGCCAGCCCGCGACAAGCCGGTTGGCAGGTGAAAAAGGAATAGAAAAGGCTTTGAAAAGACCGCTAGAGAGGCGACGAAAAAGCTTCTTTCGTTTCTTTCGTGCTGCATCCTCTGTATTTCTCATTCTCTAGCCTCGTTTCGGGCCCGTTTGCGTCTTCAACGTCGCACGGGGGCTGCGCCGAGTCCTACGGCCATGGGCAATGACTCTTCGTATGATTTTTGCTTCTTTTTTGCCTCTTCTTATCCTTGGCGGAGCTCTCTGTATGGAGAAATTTGTGGGACATGAACAAAGGCTCTTTTTTTTCGCCCAAAGTATCTGACGGCATGAGACATTATGATATCTTGGACAAGAACCTGACGGGAAGGTTGGAGTCAGGGAGTCTCTCACATCCTGAGGCAGGCTGGCAGCCCAGGGTAATAACACGCTAAGGCAGGTTGTAGGCAGGTTGCAAGAGGGATCGAAAAGAAAACGCAGGTGCGACAGGCCAGGCAGCCAGGCAGCAACGAGACATGCGGCCTGCGGCACGGTTGAGGAAGGGAAAAGCTAAAAGGAAGACAAGGCAAGACGCATCGGAGACAAATTGCAAATCCTGCGCGGCAGGTGCAGCAACATGCAGGGAGAGGGATGGTGGAGGGAGAGAAGGAAAATGCTGGGCGGAAAGGGCGTCTATCACATCCGGGCGGGGGACGACATTGGCAGTCGACGATAAAGTCGGTGTAAGAGGCTGGTCAGCCGACTTGCTTTGCAAAGGAGGCAGGTTCTGGTAGGAAGGCACGGCTATCCAGACCTGGTAATTTTGTGTCGTTTCCGTGCTCTGTTCTTTTCTTTCTGTTTTTGTAGAGTGCTCGCCGCACGGCTGCAGTCCGATCGTCGGACGCTGTGTGCAAGGCGAGAGAGGTGAACACCGACACAACACAACCAACGAGAGCAAGGCGGCTGCACAATCTGCCTGATTCGTGCCAATCTCTCTAGAACGCAATGCTGACACTGTGCCGCCTGTGTCCAAGAATATCCTCCACGGCCAATTCGTCCATCAAGGTGACACAAAAGTGGGAGAGAGAAAGGAAGATCCAAGTGAGCATGAAAAGCAGACACGGCCCCGGAAAGCACAGGCCACCGGCTCCTCTGCTCGTTCGACTTCATGTCGTGATATACGGCGAATGCGCAAACGACAGCAGCCTGCCAAGACCTCTGTCGTTTTCTGCCCTGACATGGAACAAAGACACGAAAACCAGCACTACACGCTTCACGCTTCACGCTCCACCTCTGCTCCTGGAACGAGCTCCCGGACCGATCCACTTTGGAGAGGCAGCAGGCCAGCGACAATGAGGATGCCCTGAAGATAAAGAGCTCGAATTAGGCTCCTGCTTTTACGAATGAGAGACCATCGAGGGGCCAGAGAGAGACAGGCACCCAGAAAACAGAAAATGGAAACAATACTTCTACACCAAAAAAAAAAAGAGATCACAAAATTAAGCATCGGCCCCATCGGCGGGCGGGTCGAATGCACGGCTCTGAGACCAGACCGAGCTTTCCTGTGGGCTGGCCATCCTTCGTTCTGCCAGGTCCCCACCCTCTTTTTCGTTCTATTCGTTCGTTGACTTCCCTGGCTTCCATTCACGCGTCTGCCTTTTCTTTCGACCTTCCTCTTTCTTCACTTTACCGCCGCCCGCCCCTCCCCTGTCGATGTCTCTGTTCCTTCCCGTATCTCTCGTCGTAGTGGCCGCCTGGCCGTAAGCACGGAACGACGCTTCACCTTCGCCTTTTTACTCATCCTTGAAAGCTGTTTTGGACCGTGGTGTTTTATTTATATTTTATTATTTTGGTTTCGAACTTGATTTCGCTCCCCTCTTTTTTTATATTCCTTTTGTTTATCGCTGCGGTTATCAATTGTCAAACCCTTCTCTTCCTTGTCGCCTTGTCTTCTTATATTAATAACTCCTCGAGTTGGAGATATGATCGACGCATGGGTTCTGTTTGTACATACGAATGCGGCACAATTGTACTTTTCTTACGGAGGACAGAACTCTGTGTTCGAGGTCTCCCCACCCTTCTGCCTCTTTTGCAGCCCAGCAAACCCAAAGCGAGATGTTGCGAACAATCGCGTGCTTAGTTGGCGGTGACTCACAGTTCATAATTCACAAATTCGAAATAAAAGAAATAAATGCTCGCGGGGGACAATTCCTCCGACTCGTCCCCTTTCCGCATGCCCCTTTTCTTCTTTTTGTCGTTTATCACTTCTATCCTCCTTCCATTTTTTGCCTTGGTCCTATTGCTTTTTACCCCCCCTTCTTGTTCTTGATTGTTTTGTGTTGCGCTTTATTCCGTATGCCATTGTCACACCGCCGATAATTGGTGCTGTCGAGCCAGAGCACAGCCTGGTTTGACGGTGTGGTTTCTTCCTCGGGAGGGGAGGGTGACCATCACACGCGGGGAGAGCCGAGGAAGAAGGACTAACGAAGACCTAACTGCTATAAACCCGTAACAAAACAAACACAAAAAGGGAAACAAACAAGAAGGTGTTGCGGAAACATCTCGTCCATCGAACTACGACGTAGGAAAAGAAACCCCTCGGCCATAATCTTGGGGGGGTCATCAGACGAAAATAAGGAGCGAGGCCACGGAGAAATATACCATACAAAAGAAAGCCAGAGGCTGCCCGCTATCTGCCTCACCACAACTCAGCCACCACCCTGGCCAATCGCAATGAAGCTCCCCAGCCGTGCCTCGCAGGACCGGCAAGGCAAGGGAGCCCATGCTTGGGCTGCGTGGGCGAGGCCGCATGACCAGTCGGTGTTTTTGGTAAGACGACACAGATCTGTATCGAACAAGATGCGGGTGACTTGCAGCGCAATTACGGGGGCGGGCGAGGGGGTGGAAGGCATAAAAAGAAAGATGAAGAAGAAGAAGGGTGATATAAAGGAAGTCAAAGCAGAGATAAAAAATTAATATGTAAAAGCCAACACCCGAAGAACGGATGGAACGGTCGAGCGAAGGAAGGCGCGACCTTTGACGGCCCTGGACTCCATGGCAGAGTGAAACAGCACAAGATGGGTGGAAACAGGCCAGAGGCTGGAGGCGCCGCCCCGTTCTCGCAGTGCATAAACGGGGGTGATGATGCTCCTGTCCGAGTTCAGGAGGGCTGTCCTATTCGTGCTTGCATATCACGCATGTCCTGCAGGGCCTCTGCACGTGCACTTTGTACAAGTACTGTACTCCGTACGCCCATTGCACCTTCCTGCAGCGATCATAACAGGTTCCTGCCAAATGCGCTCCCATTTCTGTTAGTCGCCAGGCCCACAGTGAGAGAAGCACGGTCTTGAAACGGCAGGGCGTCCCCGGTTTGAGGAACCGCTCTCAGGACAGGCGATCCGTAAAGCATGCACGCGGAGTCCCTCTCAGTTCCACAATCTACGTGTGCGAGCCTCCGTGTCTCTGTCGCTGGGAACAGCAGAAAAAGGGCCGTTCCCGGGTTCCGGTGTGGGCACGAGACGTTCCACGGCGGCTCCGTGGAAGTCATAGCAGATACCAGTACAGTGCGAAGAGTATACCAATTTAACACTGTGCATGTAAAGCTCCGCTAGCGTGTTCTGGCGTCTCGCAACAAACCCAGCTGCCCAGCTGCCCGCCAGCCAATGGGCCAATCGCGCTCGGGCAAAGCCACTTACTTTACACGACAAGACGCGACGCCCCAATCTGGATGTGGCCCATGCCTCATTGCGCTCCTTCTGTGGCTTGCACCTGCCGTTTGGTGTCTCTTCTCGTTGATCGGCCCCGTCACCCTGCACCCTGTGCTCCTGCCCTCTTGTCACGAACGACAACGACGACGTGCCTTCCTCTGCTACTCTCCGCCCGCCCGATCTCGATCCCCAGCTCGCTCTTCCCAGAATTGAGCCTCAAAAGTTCGTGATAGTTTGATTTTCCCCTCACGCCAGAACCTCCCAGCATCTTGCTGCAGAACCAGCCACCCGCCAATCCTTCAGCCTTCCATCCCTCCATCCACGACGACCTCCATTGCTTTCTAGCTCCGACTTCCTTCTGTGCTCTACCGATAACCCTCGACCGAAATCTAACGCCCGCGACCCGCGATCGCGAAGAATCGCCCATCGACCACCTCCTTTCGAGCAACACAGAAGTCGACGACGGGCCCCTCGTCCGGCCCCCATCACATGTCACCATGAAGAGCACCCCCTTAATCATCAATTGGCATGACCAAAATGCCCCCATCTACTCTGCACACTTTGAGCCCCACGGCAAGGGCCGTTTGGCGACGGCCGGCGGTGACAACAACGTCCGGGTAAGTTGGGGGAGGCTACGACGAAGAGAAAGGAAATGCGATGTCTGTGGGACAGCAGAAGCTAACGTATGTCAATGCTACAGCTCTGGAAGGTCGAAACCGATGGCGAGAGCCAAAAGGTCGAGTACCTCTCTACGCTGGTGAAGCACACACAGGCCGTCAACGTGGTCCGATGGAGTCCAAGAGGTACGCTTTTCTTTCCGCCCATCTTTCCATGTCGCTTCGTCTCCTGCACACCCCGCTAACAGCATAGGCGAGCTCCTGGCCTCCGCCGGCGACGACGGCAACGTGATCCTCTGGGTCCCCTCCGAGACCCACCACCCGACCTTTGGCAACGACGGCGTCGAGGACAAGGAGAGCTGGCGGACAAAGCACATGTGCCGCTCCTCCGGCGCCGAGATCTACGATCTCGCCTGGTCGCCCGACGGCATGTACTTTATCATCGGCAGCATGGACAACATTGCCCGCATCTACAACGCCGCCACCGGCTCGCTGGTCCGCCAGGTCGCCGAGCACAGCCACTACGTCCAGGGCGTCGCCTGGGATCCGCTCAACGAGTACATTGCCACGCAGTCGTCCGACCGCTCGGTGCACATCTACTCGCTCAAGACCAAGGACGGCCAGTACACGCTCAACGGGCTCGACGACAAGACCCCTAAGGTGGCCAGCCACATCAAGGCCGACCTGCCGCCGCGCCGCCTCGCGTCTCAGAGCCCCGCGCCCTCCGACATCACCACGTCCCACCGCTCGCAGCTCGCGGCCATTGACGCCGTTGGCATTGGCGGTGGTCCGACCTCGATGAGCTCGCCCGTCCCCTCAGCACCGGGCACGCCGACGTCGTTTGCCCTGCCGATGAACCCGCCCAGCGTTGTTAGCCACAGCCGCCGCTCGTCGTTCTCATCACGGCGTTCTGTGTCACCCGCCCCGTCGATGCCGCTTCCGGCTGTCATGCCCATGGAGGCCTCGCCAAAACCACATGCGACCGCGACAAGCCTCGCCATGCGGAACGCGAGCCTCTACGCAAACGAGACCCTAACTTCCTTCTTCCGCCGTCTGACGTTCACACCCGACGGCAGCCTCCTGCTCACACCCGCGGGCCAGTACCAGACTCAGCACCAGGCCGAGGGTGCCACCAAGCCCACCTACGAGGTCACCAACACAGTCTACATCTATACACGAGGCGGCATCAACAAGGCGCCCATTGCCCATCTGCCGGGGCACAAAAAGCCCTCCGTGGCCGTTCGCTGCTCGCCCATCATTTACACCCTTCGCCAGTCTACGGCACCGCCGACCAAGCACATCACCATCGACACATCCTCTTCCGAAGAGCCAATCCCATCTCTTCCCGAACCCATCACCAAGCCCACCTCGGCAGCCGGCACGCCCTCCGTCATGGACCCACCGCCGCCACCAAGGTTGACCGCAAACGACAGCCAGGGCGCTGAGACGGCGACCCCGGCTGCTGCTGGTGCATCCAGTACGGCGGCGGCCACCGCGACAGCAGCGACGCCAGGGCCAAAGTCGGCGTTCGCCTTGTCCCATCGCATGATCTACGCCGTTGCCACACAAGACTCGGTGCTTCTCTACGACACACAGCAACAATCGCCCATTTGTGTGGTTAGCAACCTACACTGTGCCACGTTTACTGATTTGGCATGGTAAGTTCTCCTCCGAAATCACTTGTACTGCGTTCCTCCTTCCCACTAACACATTGTACAGGTCGAGTGACGGTCTTACGCTGCTCATCTCTTCGTCAGATGGCTTTTGCTCGACGCTCTCGTTCACGCCAGGCGAGCTGGGCACGCAGTACACGGGCGATCTGACCGTCCTCTCCACCCAAAAGCGCGCGACGTCCGGATCCGAAGAGCGCTCGTCCACCTCCGCCCAGAACACGCCTATCCCCACGCCGACGTCTGTGTTTGCACCGCCATCACCCTACACCAGCAACGGCGGCAGCAGCAGCGGACCCCACCACCACCAGCACCGGAACTCTGCCAGCTCCTTCTCGGCGCCGTCGCCACCACCCACTGCGTCCTTTGTCAGTGCGCGCCCGTCGTCACCGGCACGCTCCAACTCGACGTCGTCTATTGTCACCCAGGCCGGATCCGTCGTCCCAATACCGTCGTCCTCGACAACAAATACCGGCGGCGGCGGGCCCGGGTCTGTCATCAACAACCCGCCCCTCGTCGTGGGCACCGTGCCCAGCCTGGCTGCCGCCTCGCCCAGCAGCAGTAGCATCATTGCTGGCCTAGCCAACCTCAAGGCACCGGTCGTGCCTGGAGGTAGTGGTGGCACCGCGGCCACGCCGCCCGAGACGCCGCGCAACCGGGCCAACAGCGCGGCCAGCAGCGTTGCTGGGAGTGTTGCCGGGAGCGTGGCGGGCAGTGTTGTGGGCGTGCCACCCGCGGTGTCGGCTGTGCCGGCCTCGTCGGCCTCGGCCTCGGGCACGAAGCGCGATGCTTCGACCATAGCCGCCTCGAGCAGCGACGGTGACGGCAAAGAGGAGCCGCCCAAGAAGCGGCGGATTGCGCCGACGCTGGTCAGTGGTCTTGGCGGTAGCAGCGGCGAGGGGAGCACATAGGGTGGTAGAGTGAGCGAGGGGGCTCTTTTTCTCTCTTTATCTCCTTTTATTTTTGGGGTCCCTCCTTTCTTTCTCTTTTTTTTTTTTTTTTGCGTTTTTACCGTGTCTCTTTCAGCTTCGACGACGAAGTAGGCGACAAGCTTTCGAAAAGACAGAACTCACACAGAAAACAAAGGGGGCAACGGTTGTTAAGGGACGTACTCTCTGGGCGTTTATTTCAACTTGCAAATTGCGCTGTTTTTTATTTCTCTTGTTTCTTTGTGTTTTTTGTCAAAAGATATACATCGGTTTCTTTTCTCTTCAATGTAGGGCGTTGGGTTTTGTTTCCCTATTTTTGTGTTTACTTCCAATGGGCAGCAAATCTTTCAAAAATACATGTTTGTTAACACCCCTTTCATCGTGTTTGTAGCAAACAGATTCCATTTGTGCCTGCTCTCAATTGTAAAATCAAACAACGATGAGGCTCAAGATTACTTCTCACATGGCCCTTCACCTGGCATTAAATGACCTGCCTTCATCCCCTAACGCTTCATATCTCATCCTGTGCCAGATATCCGTACAGATGCCCCAAGCCGCACCTCCACGCATCTTCAACATCATATAGTATGTGCGCAAGAACGAAAAGCATTTCGTCGTCCAACCGATGCCAAAATAAGGCTGAAAGTCATAGAAGCTTAGTTGAGCCTAGCCAGCTGCTGCGTCCGCCAAATCACCAATCCGAGAACAATCGGCCACAGCACAAACTGGGCTATCATAACGACCAAGATAACCCGACGCTGCCTGGTGTTGAGGCGGTCAACTTCCCCTCGCGAATACCACGAGAGCCCGCTGTCAAACTTGCCTAGGTACACCATCACCGAGATGAAAGGGAACATGCTGACCGCCAGCATGCAATAGAACCAGGTCCTACGCCGGTGCCGCCCCTCGTGGGAGATGAATGCCTCCGGGTCCAGCGGCACGCCACTGCGCTCCAGATCCCGTGCACATCCGGGCTCGGAGAGTGCAATCGCCCGAAGCTCAGGGTCTGTTCCACGTGCCCGTTGCCGACGGCGTGCCTGGTAGTCCCACGGGTAGAGTCGGGGCTGACTGTTGTGGCTGATGAGACTGCTGCCGACGGTAAAGCTCGGCCACTTTCGCTCCTGGAACCGGCGGGAAAGATTATCCAGATGCAGTCTCGTTGCAGCCGACTTCAGCATATGGGTTGGGCCACCATAGCGAGTGCTTGTGCTTCCAAAAGGTAGTATCGTGGCCCACGTCCCACCGGCTGTCGTGGAGCTCATGGCTGACTGCATCGTGAGATCTTTGGGAAGCGTGCGCCGCTTCTTCAGTCGGTTGCTCTGGTTAGATGACCGGGTAGAGCTTGAAGCAAACACCGACGCAAACCGGGTCGACGCCCGTTGATGGGTGCGTTCAGGGACGCAGATGCGCTCGGGGCCACAGGGGCGCTTCTTGTTCGCGGCGCCACGAGCCCAGAAGGTGTCGACATTCGAACTTTCCGTAACGGTCGCCCTTTCGACAGCTTGCAGCCGTGCAGCTTCAGGGAGGGGAATAAGCGGGAACGGGAAGCTATGCACGGTTCCATTGGAGCTTTGAGAAGAGCTGGAATCACGCAGAGAGTGACCATCACCATGCTCATCATCCAACTCGGAGACTGTGATGTTGTTTATTTCGCTTCGCGTATTCCCGGTGTCACTGGACACGCCTTGGAATTCATACACTCCGCCGTTTGCAAACAGAGGATCGCGATCCGAATTCTGGGAGTGATGGCGAAACTCAAACTTCCTTCTTCCCTTTTCCAGCTTACATGGTGGCGGCTGGAGGGGCATGGGAGAAAAAAGGTGTGGACGCCTTCCGCTGAGCTGCCGAAATGGGTTTGGGTTCGTGGCGGGGGAGAGCAGACCTTTGGTCCGAGCAATGGAGAGGGGAAGAAGCGGCCTTACTCCAGAGCGCTGCGAGGGTGGGAACATGCGTGATGAGTTCTGCGGGTATCCGTTGACTCGGTGCACTCGCTGCTTTGGGACCATGACGGGAACTTTGGTGCCGCTTATGTGGTGGATCTGTAGACTTTCCTCCGAGTCTTCGTGCCCGCTTGGGTGCTGTACAATGCGGTCTGTAGATGCGTATTCGTCAAAAGGCACGTCGTAGAAACTATTGTCATCGGAGACGTCGGCGACACTACTTCCAGTGACTTTGGCTCCCCTCGAGTTTATGGCTCCGAGCCCTCGTCCCGTGGGAGGGTGCAATCGCATGCTTCCAAAGCCGGGCGCTGTTGTTGCAACTGTTTCCCAGTCATCACGCTCGCTCGAAGGCATGTTCTCCCTGTCTCTCCAGTGGCATAGATTACCAGTCTGGAATGGATTTTGAGTAGACGAGCGGAAAGGCTTCTCCGATGTCGTGGTACTTCCTTCGCCAATTTTTGAGCGGCGGCCGGCATTGACACTGGGGTTGCGACTCACATCCTGCAGTACGACCTTCACTTCGTAGGCGCTGCGCTCGACGGCCCAATTTGGCTGGATGACAGACGTGTCGTAAAATCCGTCGGCATTCTCAGGCGTCGGAGAGCGTGCCCGCGTTGGTCCTGTGAGAAATGGGTCCTCACCAAGATATTCTTTGGGGATCGGGGGTGGCCGGAGCGAGATTTTGCGAGCGGGAAGGTCATCTTCTTGGCTGTACAGAGTTGCCCGACTGTGCGAGCTGAGGCCGCTGATGTGGTTTAGTGCCGCGCTGACATCTCGCTCCTTGGATGGGTGGAGGAAGATATTGTAGGCATCCTTGTCGTATCTAAAAGGATCCTCCTCCGAGTCCGTTGTCATTCCTGCTGCGGAGACCGCGGTGCCACTATGGAGACTCGTGTGTTTTCCCTCAACCCGCATTGACTGCACGCGGAGAGGCTTGGGATACATCAGGCTTTCTCCAGTTGGAACGGTCAAGACAAGAATGCCGTGCTTTGGGCTGTCTGTCGGTGTCTGACCCGGGGTCTTCGCTTTTTCATCTTGCGAAGGCTGAAAATTGACGCTCTGCACGGGCCGGACAGCAAGATCACCGCGAGGAGGGTAGCTCTGGCCATCAAATCCAAGACGGTTCACTGCACCTTCGCGGGCGCGGATAATATGCGGTATGACCGGCACAGGCGAGCTGTTGTTTGCGTACAGGGGGTTGAGAATGTGTGTCTGGTACTGTGTGTACAGGCGCCCGACGGTTGTGTCAGTCGAAGCCACTGTCATTGCCATGTGGGAGTCAGAGGAGCGGTCTGGTCCTTGCGAATTTCTGACATAACGCAGCGGCGACATGTTCTCGTCTGAGACGCGCCGCACAAGAGGTGGGCAGTTCTCCTTCTTAGAGGCAGGCGTGCTGACGAGGGCAGGCGAGCAGCTTCGAGTACCCTTGCGGTCAAAAATCTTGTCAATCAAGTCTTCGGGACTGCCAAGATCATTCAAGAGGTCCATTGAGCTGGGAGACAGCGGTGAATGGAGAAAGTCTTGTCTGTCATTGTCTTCCTCTTGGTGTGCAGCAGTATCGTGGAACGGTGAGTCCACGTCCGTGTTATTTGTGCTGCTGGACATTCTTCCGGTCAAGTCATCGCCACCGTAGGAAACAGAGATGCTGCGACCCGTGATGTTGCGGTGAGCCTCACCGAGGTCCCGAAAGCGGCATCCTTTGGGGAGCGAGCTCTTGCGGTCGGTATTGAGAGGTGCCAAATTTGGGAGCGGGCGCTTTGGGGAGGCAAAAGTCGAATTAAGTGAGGAGACGCGAAGGCCGTTGTGACTATTGTCAATTGCAGCCATCATAATTGTGCGTGGACTGCCGTTTCGCACCCATCAGTGTCGTTGATGATGGTTGGCTTTTGGATGCAAATTGAAGGTGGAGAGAAGAGCGAGGAGACTAGATAAAAAGCCGAGAAGGCGCGAGTCAGAAAAAAACATAAACAATGGAGTAGTGTTGTGTGGTCATAAACGTGTCAGAAGGTTGGTTTGGGAAGGTGCGATCAAGAGTGTCACCAGCGTGTCGTACCTGCTGTTTTTGTCAGTATGCGCACGAAGCAAGAGCCAGATATTTTGTGGGGGAAAGAACGCACCAGTCCTCGTTGTACATGCACATTGCACAGTAATTGAGGACAGCGAGATATCAAAAAAGAAGTTTGGCAGCGACGACTACAATTTTCGTATATGATGACGGACATGAGCATAAGGCGAAGTTTATGAGAAAAGCCTTGGAGAGTGCTACTGGGAAACTCGCTTGCGGTCATCAAAGTACTACAAGATACATAAGATACGAGTAACCCTTGAACCGCCTTTCTATAGCTTGTGAGTCTAGGTGAGCTGCTTTGCCTTTTTCTCTAAATTCGTTTATAAAAATCATGTCTTTGTCTTTTCCTTTCGATTTATCGATTTAGAGAAATATTTGAAAAAAGAAATATATTATTCAATATTCTGTGTCCGAAAAAATAGATAAAGCGAGGCAATGAACAAACGTCGAAAAAATATGAATTGAATTCAACGCAAATGAATTCTATGATAAAACATCACGTCGTCATCACAAGTGCTGGAAAGGGGAAGTAAATATTGGATGAGTGAGCGTTCGAAGTCCAGCTCGTACACAGTGCTCTACAGTGCAAACAAGAAATTCGCACTCCTAGGACTCTCACCCGCCGTGACAATACGGGATGATCTCCACTCCTTCCCCAGATAGGACAGAACATGCTGGAACACCAGAGCACCTCACCTCTTGTCTGGTTCCTTGTGTTCCAGATCCCCTATCTCACATCAATGTTTATTTGTCTCGCCAAGTGTCTGCGAAGATAGGCACGCCATTTCCGACCACAAAGAAGTCTATCTTACTGTAGCGATCTAGCCCTTTATTTCCTCACGTATTTTATTGCGGTACTGCGTTATTCCGTCATCTCTACAGTACTACGACGGGCGTACAGCGTCTATTTGGAGCCCCCTACTCAACAGCTGCCATCATGGCTTCTTCTAGCTTGGGGTCGCTCCCAGCAGAGCTGATTCTCCAAATCTTATCCTGTACGTTCCACCGGACAGCCTTGCTATCAGAACAGGCTCTCTTTGTATTACAAAGAACTGATCCACCGAATTAGACCTCCATGACGACGATATTGCGGCCGTCCAGAGCACCTCCCGAGAGCTACGGACCGCCTGCCGCGATGACAACTTCTGGCGAGCTCGCTGTTTTGGCGAGAGCCGGCTGGCTTCGACCCTGCGCCGTAAGAACTGGCGACAGAACCCGGCGCACCCGCAGTCGAATAAGGCCCGTCGCATTGAGATCCGGGCGGCGTGGAACGCCGTGTTCGACAACGGCGAGCCGGTCTCGTGGTACGACGAACACATCCAGCGGAATGGAAAGATCGCCACCAACTGGTTCGAGCTGCCGCGGCGGCACGACGGCCGCCGCCTGTTGGACAACGCCGGCGTGCTCGAGGTGTGCGGTGTGGCCTTGTACCGTCCACAGGGTGCGAACGAGGGTGTGGATGCGAGTAATAAGGACGAGAGCGATGACGATGACGACAACGACCAAGACGACAAACTGGAGGGCATCCCGTCACTCCTAGCAGTGGCTCCGCTCGAGGACGGCTCGGTCTGTCTCTGGGACGTCAATGGCACAGTGAAACGGCGCGGTGCCATTGTAAAGCAAAGCGCGCCAGGCGTTTTGTTTTCCGGTTTTCAAAACTCCGAAAATGAGAAGCCGGTGTTTAGTGCAACGGAATGCGTGGCGGTCGATAGCCCGCGGAGCCTGGCATATTTTGCCGTCCAGGATCGTTAGTACCCCCCCCCCCCCCCCCCAACTTCTAACGCATGGATTGTCGTGTGTTGACTAACATGAGCGACAGGTCTTGTTGAAGTCGATTTGCGAACACTATCGGTTGTCGGTGTCGAGAACTTTCCCCAAAAAATCACCGCATTGTCATCAGCACACCCTTCTGTGCCTTTGAGCGTGGGCACAGGCGCCGGAATATACCTCCACGACTCACGAGCTCGGACAGAAGATGCTGCGAGCACGCCAGGGTTTAGATCCATCGGCGAGATTGCCGATGGGTTATATACTGCGCCCTTCCCACAACCTGGCCCTTTGTCGATTGTCCACATCCAGGAACAAGGCTTGGAAGACACCGTCTCCAACGACATCTTTGCGGCAGGACGCATCTCCAGTATCCTGCACTATGACCGGCGGAAGCTCTCCGTGGTCAAGAACGCGATCCACTCGGGCGCCAGCCTGTGCGGTTTGACCTCCATACCCTATCCCTTTCCAGCCATCGAAGACTACAGCCATCTAAATAAGGGCAAGACTGGAACTGACGGGCGAACGGTTGTGGCGTGCGGCGAGTACAAGTCCAAGGGCTCACTGGAGCTCTACCCGATCGATGAGGGGCAGCCTAACAAGCATATGGTCAACCGTCAGACGTCGTCCTCTGCAAAGATTTTCTCGGTGGCCAGTCACGGCACGCGCCTTGCCGTTTCGGACGGGGTAGGCTTCGTCCGGTGGTTTGAGCGAGACGGGTTTACAGAGGTACGGCGGTACGCGCTGGGGTCGGACGACTATGAGGAAGACATTGGTGAAGAGGCCGGAACTGCCCAGACGGCGGCGGTGCCTCGAATGGCGCCGCGCCATGCCAATAATGCGACCGAATCAGGCGACATTGCCCGCAAACTGCTCCCAATACACCCGGGCAGCGCCAGCAGCAGCAGAAAACGCGACAACAGCTTCAGGAACAACGGCCTGCTGTTCTGGACGGGCGACAAGCTCGGCCTCATCAGCTTCATGCGTGAAAAGGGAACCCGGTCCTCGGACTTTATAGAAGACACGAAGACCGCAGCCGAGAGGGCGACCGAGGAGGAAGGGAAAGCGTACAGAACAAAGATGCGGCAGCTCTTCAAGTCTGCACGCGCCTTTGGCGAAGACAGCGACTCAGATGACTAGCTGACTAGATAGCAAGTGTCCGGCGAGTCAACGGTCTGATGCTCTGATCTGACGCATGTCCACCGGTACCATTCCAGTTATTGATGTCGTCAGACACCGGCATTGATCTGAGCTGCTCGTGGAGTTGCCTCTGTCAAATGCAAGAAGGATGATATCGCCGTGTCTTGTGTGGGACTGAATGCGTTGTGTGTTCCGTAAACACGAGTTGTGCGAGCACATCGCAGGCATGCATAATGCCATCTTGTATCATCGTTGTCCAGTATTGATTATGACTCGACCCCTTGGCTAGTCGCCTTTGCATTGGATAACAATATATCTTAACCAGGAAGTCAACTATCGAGAGCCAACGCCTTGGAAATAAGGTCAAACAACGGCAGGATCAAGGGACACGCAGTGAGAACGAAAAAAACATAGTGCATCCTAAGATGCAGGCCAGGCTGCAGGGCAAAGACCAGGGCGGCCAATGGATGGCACCAGCTGTCTCTTGCGGCCGTTTGTGCCCAATCGTCGTAGTGCACGACAGCGGTCTACCAGAAGAGGCAAACAATGCAAATTACAATGCAAATCAACAAATCGAACTGAGCAGGGAAAGCAGAAAGATCAAGTCGCCTAAAAGAAAGAAGAGTATGTCGTAATGAAAAATGAGATTGGCTACGGAGTAGAAATACTTACTTTGGATTGACAGGCTTCGGCCGAACAAGCCCTGACGCATGGCAGGCTCACCGCTCATGCGTGCTGGCGCATGGGGCGCTTTGGGGCCCGTCGATGCAAGCCAGCCATGCTGTCAGCGGCCTTTCTTGTTTGCCTCGTCTCGATTCTCGCTTCTTTCTCTCTCTTTTCTCGTTTTGGAAGACATTCGATCGATTCACCGCCTCGGCCATACTCCGTAAATTGCTGGCGGCATCGTGTCCGAGGTGTCCGGGACTGGGCATGCTCCGCACCAAGCAAGGGTGGCCTGGCCAGAGCGCCATCTTGGGATATTCTGCAGGTTGGCGAAGAAAGCTGAAGAAAGGACTGTCGTAAAGAGAACAAAAGGGTAAAAGAAGAATTGAGTAGACGCGAAGCTTCCTCTTCAGGCGAGAAGGGCTCAAATTGCTTTAGCGCCACGTTCTGCACGCCCCCTGAAAGTGCTTCGCGGCGCTGGAAACGGAAAGCGCCATGCAGCAGAGTATGCCCACAGGCACACCGCTTCGGTTGCAGGATGGAGTACGGAGTAAGAGCACGTCGTACGCTCTTTCCCAAAACACGCAAATATGGCAAGAGCAGAAATCGACTCCTATTGCTTTCGTTCTCTCTTTCCCTTTTCAAGAGTTTGTAACAATGCCGGAAGGAGCAGCCTGTAGCAAAAATCACTGGCACACCGAAAGAAAAGGAGCCCAGCGTAACTCGACTGCCTGTTCTGTGCCTCGCACTCCCATTCACCGTACGCCGTAATATGAAATTGGGGAGGAAGGAAGGATGTTGCGAGATTCTCAAAATAGGAAGGGCCCCACCTTTGCCTTTCGTCCTCCTTCGCTGCCAACCCCTCTGCTGTGTGATGTGGTCGAGCCTCTGTGGACTGAACAAAACCCAAAGGGATGCACATACCGTCGCCGAAACGACCCCAGAACACTGCACGAGACAATTCGACACAAAGCGTCCAGATTCCGGGCGGGACAGGCGACCAGGAACAACTTAGACCTTGCCACATCGACACCCACATACGCCGTCGCCTCCATTCGCCAGCTGCATCGCCATAAACCGGGGCCGCCTGTCTGGATGCAGCGTCAACGTCTCCACCTGCGTTGTTGAGGCTGGCCAGCAAAACGCAGAGACCTCGTTCGTCTTCCAACCGACCGCCCTTACTTGGCCGGCCGTCGAGGCTATTGGCAGTGGCCTGCGTCGGTCCATCCATATTTGATGGCTCGCTGCACCATGGGCCCTTCTGACTAGAGAGGCGTCCATTTTTGGATTCTGCATCTGCTGGCCCAGAAGCGTGGCCAAGACAGGCCCAAGACAGGCCCAAGGACCACGGCCTGCTGGCCACCTCGCCCTGATTGTCGGGTGCTTTCCTGTTGGGCACTTTTGAGTGTGTATGTTTTATATCCTCCAGACGTCTTCCACTCTTTTGGCTCCAGAGAAGCATATACACAAAGTGCTTCTCCTTTATCACACAACCAACTCGACCACCACCCTTCGCTAGTTACCTTCCCTTCTGCTCCTCCGACCACAATCCAAACCCGCCATAATTAGCCCTCGTTCGTTCGAGGCACGCTCATCCATGGCCTTTTGGGTTCGTGGCGGGGGAGAGCAGACCTTTGGTCCGAGCAATGGAGAGGGGAAGAAGCGGCCTTACTACTATGTGGACGACGAGACAGACGAAACAGGGCATCGGCCATTGCAAAGGCGAGCTTTTGATGACCACGATGACGACGACGACAACGACGATAGCAGCCACCACTTTCTCGGCACCGTTGACAGCAGACCACCGCAATACCAAGTCCAGGCTATTTACCGCCAGCACGTCCCGGAGTGCGATATACCCTATCAGTCGATCGAGCCCCGGGACACCACGCCGGCGGAGACACATGTCTTCTTCATCTTGCACGAAGAGGGCTCCAATGTGGCTCGGTCATTCTCATCCCAGTCCCCGTTGCCTACCCGGGGTGGCTCGTTACCCGCCCGGGACGGGTACTCTCCCTTGCCGGCACCAACGAACTGGAAAAACGGCTCCGATCTCAAGGCATTTGCCACGCGCCAGCCATTTTATTCCCCCGACTCCGTTCCGGTACACGCCCCGAAGCCGCTGCGGTATGAAGACTGGCGGGACCAGAATCGGCTGTATGACTCGGCACCGGAACCAACAGAGGACCCGCGGTCTTTCTCGCCCTCCGGGGTGATACCGCGAGAAGCCAGTCGGGGCCAGACGCCAGACGACACAGGACCACGGCTTTATGTACACTCCATGGGTGGCGGATGGGTGAGCAGGTCAGATGCCCGAGAGATCGAGGCGCCACACGACTATGACCGGGGCGCTTCTCGTCATGAACACCACCAACCCGGACGGCAACCCGACCAGCATATGGTACAGTCACTCAGATGCTCCATCCACGGCCGCGAGGTCAACACACCTACGGAGACACTCATGACTGACGCGGAGGCGGCCGCCAGCGTCACGGTTCACCTCGCCAGCTTCAACCGCCGATATCCGTCGTCGCGCCACGAGCGCATCTTGCTCGGCCTGATCCACCCCAAGTCGGCCGATGCATTCAAACTTGACAACAGCGCACTGGAGAGCATCTTCTCGTCTGCCAACGAGATCTTCTTCAACGGCCGCTTGACCCAGCGCGTACAGTGGGGCTGGTCCGATGCCAGCTCCAACCCGCAGTACGACAACAAGATTATCGGCCACACCTCCCTCCGCCGTGCCCACATTGGCGGTTTTGAGACGTTTGTCCTGCTGTCGACACCGATCCTGCGGAACCGCAAATACAGCCGCCGTCTGCTGATCTCGGCGTTCTTGCACGAGCTGATCCACTGCTACCTGTTTATCTGCTGCGGCTGGGGCGCCCGCGAGTCCGGCGGCCACACCGATGGCTTCCGGCGCATTGCCGACACCATTGACCAGTGGGCCGGGCGCGAGAACTTGTTTTTGTGCCAGGTGGAAGCCGACTTGGAGCAGTTCCGCCAGCCGCCGGAGTGGAGCACGGCCGCAGACGAGAAGGTAGTCGAGGGCTACAGTGGCTACTCGCTGGCCTCTCCGGTGTTTTACAACGCCCGCCTCTGCAGCCCGACCAATGCCAACACCGACTGGGAGCGCTGCGTCCACGACCGCTGGGAGCACAGCCAGCATCACCACACCAGTCACACCGACCACACCTATCCGTGGGCCTAGGAGCGGACGTGCTACTGTTTTTATCTTCACTCTGATTTCTTCACTTTTCGTCTCTCCCTTTCATTTGCCTTTTCATTGGCCTCCCCTTTTCTTCCATCCCCAATGCATGACAGCGTCAACAGCATAAGCATTTTGCACAGGCATCCGTTCTGTTTCTCATTCTTTTTGCACTTCCTGGACTTGCATCATTTAGACATTTTTATTTCTAGACTCATCGTATCTACGACATATACCCCCACAGACATGGAATTTAAATATTTATCAGAACTGCACAAATTTTGTGAACTGCATATTTTTGTAAAAAAATTCAATACAAATAGAAAAGAACAATAAAAAATAGTAAAATTTCTAAATAACTTATTTATTTTATTCAAGAAAAGTATCATATCATCATTGAATTTGCTCTCTATGTGGGCGCTAGAATCACAAAACAGATACAAGAGGATTATGCTGTCTCATGGTCCTCGTTGTCACCGCCTGGTTGGCCAACCTGCTCCGACGAGTCATGCTGCCGCATATGCTATATGCCGTCAGCGTCTTCATCGTCGGGCGCGTAGACGGCTTCGTTGCAGAGCTGCGCCATCTTCTTGAAGAAACGACGCCACTCCAGCGGGTCACCCTTGACCTTGACAAACCGCACATCGAGTAGCTGCGCCGCTCCCGACCCGTCGGTGTCGGGCTGCAGTCGGCATCTCTCGACAAGGATCTCGCCGTGCAACACCTGCTTGCGGCCGTCGGTGACCCGTACCTTCAAGTGCGCGACGCGCTCGTTGTCTTCGTCGCTGTTGGCCATCATGACCGACGCCGTAGGAGGGGTGGGCACATTGAGCTGGTGCAGGGCCGCACAAAGCATCTGCACTAGGTGCAGCGGTGGCACGTGCGAGAAGAAGCGCGTGAGCGAGTATGACGGCACAATGTCCTGGAACCGGCGAGCGTGCTGTGTCAGTGATACGGGCACACCGCGCACCTGCGAGAACTGGCTCATGGCGGGCTCCTCCGCCAACGCCTCGCGCAGGCCGTAGCCGAAACCAGCCCCGCCACGAGGGCCGCCAGTAGCATGGCCGTCGATGCGGTCGGTCCGCGAGATGTCTGCCAGAGACGTAGGTTGGGTGGACGACGTGGCAAACCGCCGCACCGCCCTCAGGCCGGGCCGCTCCCAGTCGTATGCGGCGTCAAAGAGCGGCGCCTCGGGTTGCGTCGATGCAAGAGCTGCCGCGGACGTAGATTGTGGGTTGGAGTTGTCGAGATCCATGGCATCGCCACCGCCGAGTCTGGCCGTAGCCGGATTTTTCAAGTCGATTCGCAAGTTGCCGAGCATCTGTGTGGCAAGCTCGAGCGGGTCAGACACGCGGTCGTCGGCCGTCAAGAGGCTGTTGGCCCGCGTAAACCACGGATGCTGGCGGATCTGTGCAAAGCTGAAGCGCTGCTTAGTGTCGATGCTTATCATACCACGCAGCAGCGACAGGGTGGCCGGCGGTACTCGTCCCCAGAGCGCGTCGGTGCTGTGTCCGTTCTTGGTGGCGTATTCGTAAAACTCCCAACTCGTCGCCACGGGTTCGTCCCACGGCGTGTTGCCGACGAGGAGCACAAAGAGGATGACGCCGCAGGACCAGATGTCGACAAGATCCGGGTTGTATTTCTTGGGGGCGGCCCCAGGCGGCGCGTTGGGTGGTGGCCGGCCGCAGGCGAGCACTTCGGGTGCAATGTAGGGTGGGCTGCCGCAGACCGTTGCGCTCGTCTTGCGGCTGCCCTTGTACTCGTACATGGTGGCCATGCCAAAGTCAGCTAGTTTTAGGTTGCCCGTGTCGGAGAGCAGGATGTTTTCAGGCTTCAGGTCACGATGGGCCACGCCCTTGGAGTGGAGGAAGCTCGTGCCGCTGACGAGCTGCTTGAAGTACACATGAGCAATGTCCTCGGGCACGCCCACGTCCGCCTCGATCTTGTCAAAGAGGTCGCCGCCCTCGGCAAACTCCATAGCGATCCACCGCCATACTGCGTCCTCGCCGGTGGCAAACCACTCAATGACGTTGGGATGCTGACCGATGTGTGAGTGTAGGGAGCATTCGGTGGCGATCTGTTTTGGCGATATGCCGTGCTTGACGGCATACTGCTTGTGGATGAGCTTGACGGCAAAGACGGGGTTGCTGGCCTTGAGTGGAACGGCTTTTTTTATGCTGCGAGGGTGTCAGCACAGTATGCCTTGGTGACGGAGCAGTTGGCCGGTAAGCAAACTCACGATGCAAAGGCTCCCCTGCCGATCGTGTTGGAGATGAACCGGAAGGGCAGGTCTTCGGGGAGGGGGGCGAGCTGGGACTGTTGCATGGTTAGTCTCGTGGTCGCCGGGAGACAGGCGGCTGGCCGTGACGCTTCTGCTCTTCTTTTCCAATTCTCTTTCTGTTCGATTCCCTTGATCTGTTTCTCGTGATCTTTCTCGCGATCGTCTTTTGTTGACTTTTGCCGGCTTGGGATGAAAGTAAATAAGCGACGAGAGCACGCCAATACTTACCATCTTGGATGTGCAGCACGTCCTGCACCGTCGCTGTGTGTCTCGGTCTGGCCGGAACGCAACTGTGGCAGCTTGCGTGAGGTCCTATCGATACGCGCTTTTGACGTGGCGGTCGCGTCTTGGGGTCGCGTTTGGCCGCTGAATAGTGGCGAACGGATGGCGATGGGTTTAATGGGCAAGCGCTGGCCTCGTCTGAAATACAGCGCCGTGAGTGGGGTTCGATTGGCGGAGAGACGCTGTCTGCCCTCTGCATTCCGGCGCTGGGTCCTCCTATCGCTGCCCAAAAGCGGGTCCTTATCGGCGGTTGCTGGGTGCAGGGAGGGGCCACTTTTGGGGTCAACTGGTGGCCGCTGGGGAAGGTCCCACCCACAAGAGCCAGAGAATGTAAACAACAAGGGAGGAAAGACCGCAGATGCCGGCCAAAAAGACCGCCGAAAGCCCCTCCACGGCGACCTGTCCACCGCTCCTTCCTCGCTTCCACACTGCATTCCTCACAAACGTGGCAGGCACGATCCGTTCACATTCGCGGCACTGTCCAGACCGTCTTTCCCTCTGACAACGAGCTTGGATATTTTTTCTCGCCCTAGCAGGTGACACCAGTGGCCATTGGCTTCCCGAGCAGCTCCTTCCATCCAGACCAACCATTCTTTGTCCTTCGATCCTTCACCCTCAGCCTCTTTCTGCCATTTTGTCTCAGATCCCAACTTGGAAGCTGCCGCCTCTTCTGTCCATTGGGTCGTTCCTGCCTTTTTCTATCTCCTCCTCCCTCCTGCTTCTTGCTGCTCTGGACGCATATTGCCCAGCTGGTTAAAGTTGAAACAGAAAAGAAGCTTATTTCCCTTTTGCATCTTCGTTTTGTCTCGTCTTTTTCTTTTTGTCTGCAGTTGTGTTGGCTCGTCTGCCTCTTCCACCTCGCATCTCCCGCATCGTCTGTCTCGCTGCCCGCGACTCTTTCTTGACGACGCTCCCATCTTCGCCCCCCTCACACGACCTCTCCTCACAGAAGGCTTATCCTTGCTTCTGTTATTCTTCTCGACTTCATCTTCTTCTTCTCTTCCTCACCTCATCCCCACAGTACTCGCACATCATGGCGGACGCACAGAGCGCATCAGACATGCAGGCGACCGTGCTCGGCGGCGCAAAAAAGGGTCCTGACTCGCAGAGTGTGACCAAGAGGTGAGGCTTGCCCTTCTACTTTCTTCATCGCTCGCTTTTGCTTCCACATGCTTCACTGGCTGCCCGAACGCCTACTAACCAACCTGGCCTACCTCAGATTGCAAACCGAGTTGATGCAGCTGATGACCTCGCCAGCACCCGGTGTCTCCGCGTTTCCCTCGGCCGACGGCAACCTCATGTCCTGGCGGGCGACCATTGAGGGTCCCGACGACACCCCGTACGCGGGCCTCACCTTTAAGCTTTCGTTTGCGTTCCCCGCCAACTACCCCTATGCGCCGCCGACGGTGCTGTTCAAGACGCCCATCTACCACCCCAATGTCGACTTCTCCGGTCGCATCTGCCTCGACATCCTCAAGGACAAATGGACGCCGGCTTACAACACCCAGACCGTGCTGCTGAGTCTGCAGAGTCTGCTCGGCGAGCCGAACAAGTACGTGGATCTTGTACCTTTGTGATGTGCCTTTTTGGGACACATGCGCTAACATACTACAGCGCCTCTCCCCTCAATGGCGAGGCTGCCGAGCTGTGGGACACCAATGCCGAAGAGTTTAAGCGCAAGGTGCTGGGCCGTCACCGCGATGTCGACGACGAGTAGATGGAGCCGGAGGCATCCACCAAACGCGAGGTTTGGAGTACAGCAGAGATGAGGCCGGGACCAGAGAGGACGACGTGACATGCGATGCGTGCGAGTGGCGGCGGGCGACTGAACGAGACGCATACTACATGACGACACGAAGACGCCATTGGATATGGACGAGGGCCAGAGGCTGGCTGCGCATTGCTTCCTCATTTTATTTATTTCCTTTTATTTTCTAGCACAGCGGCCGGGTACATCGGGGGTCCTGGTATCAAGGACCGAAGCAAGCATCAATTTCACTTCATTTCATCATACTCAGGCAACTGGTATTCCGTAGTGGCCACGACCGTCGCGAGCACGTGCTAAAGTGACAAGGCGCCGTAGACGTGTTGGACGGGCATACCAATAGGGTTGAATCAAGATAACTCCAGGTATATCCCCTTTGTGTCACCATTCGTCTGATCATTAACAGAAGCACACACCCCAAACACAGGTCAACATGGAGAGAACAGTGATGTAAGTTTTCCACTTTTTTTGTTTGCTTGTTTTGGTTTGATCGCCTCTGGCTGATGCGGCTGTTTGTTGTCGATTTTTTGATTTCCTTTTTTGTTTTTGGTTGGTAAAAATCGAGTCGCCCAAAAAATCAAAGACTACCCATTTCCGAGGTTTCCCTACCCATGCAAATCCTTTTACATAGACAACACCAGCACCCGCGCCTGTCGTCCCCTTTCCCTTGTCGGTATTTTCGCTTTTGTAATAAGTTTTCCGTTTCGACAAGCACCTTTTTCTTTACTCCTCAACCACGACGGTGTGCAGGCCCTTGGGGTTCTTGACGTTGACGGCCTGGACAAAGCTGTACAGCTTCTCCTTGGCGTCCTCCTCGTCGTTTCTTCTCCGGGAGATGCGGACGCGGAGTCTGTAGGCAACGCCCTTGACACCGGCCTCCCACACCTTCTTGTTCAGCTGGGGGTCCAGGCGGACATCGGTGGTGCCCTAAACATGTCATGTCAGCATTTCAGTCCCGCTATAAAATTTCTTCATGATCGAAGTTTTGTTCCGCGTCGGGTGATGTGTCGTCGAGGGAGTCGGGGGGGATGGAAGGTTCCGTACCATAGCCTGCCGAGCGAACTTCTTGATCTCCTTCACGGCGCGGGGAGCCCGCTTCTTGAAGCTGACACCGTGCAGCTAGATTGCCATCAACGTTAGCACACGTTCTTCAGCATTGATGCATCTCGAACCCAGACGCGATCCTCAATCCGGTTTCCAGATTTCCCTCACGGCACCGTGTCTTCCTCCGTGGTGACATCCTTTCCAGCGATTCGTGCCTGTCACCTCGCCTCGCCTGATGCCACCTCCAATCTGTACTCGGTCCTCCTCTTTCCTGGATTGCTGGATTTCGTCGTCTCCGGTCCCTTGGGGGATCTCAAACGTACTCTCTTGTGCATGTGGATGGTGTACTCGCGGGAAACGACATCGGCAATGGCGGAGCGGCCAGCCTTGCCGGAGGCCTTGGTCTTCGACGACATTTTGGGATGATTGCTGTTGGCGACAAAGAGGAGATGTTAGAGGACTGGGCGCTTGACGAGAAAGGGCGACAATGAAAAAGACGCTTCGTAGATGGGATTGCGTTAAGCGAAAGAGACGTCGTCGGTGTGCATACCTCGAAAAAAACGGTTTCGTTGGTCGTCGGTAAGGAGTGGTGATGGCAAGTCGAGAATGGGAGGGAGGGGGGAGCAAAGAAAAAAGACAGCCTGCGGAAAAAAAGCGAGAGGGCTAAAAGTAGGGCCTGGTACGGGAAAAAAAAATTGTTGTGTGCACTGCAAAATTGCGAAAAAGAAGGCACTGTGGCCAATGAGAGGTGGAGGCGATCCGCACTTGACCCCACCCATACTAGCGCGGCTTGGTCCGGAACAGTAAGCATAATCACGTGAATCTAGTCATGATTGACTTCACGTGATGCGAAACATGGCCTCAACGGTTCCATTTTTCGACCTCTTTTCTGTATTTATTTTTGCATTTAATTTTATATGCGTGCCCCTGGCATGAAGCACGGAGTGATACGAAACTGGCCTGGCTTCAGGCCCCATTCTCCTCCCAGTACTGACCCCCCCTAATTTAAAGTACCGCGACGCGCTAAACAGTATGCGGCAGTGACCTTGAGCCCTGGGCGCGAGCCGACCACATCAACAAAAAGGCCAGGAACCTGCATTCTGCCCGTTGCTCCTTCCACTTTGGCGCCTTTGCTGGCTGTGTCGTGTTCTAGTGAATCCCCCTTCCAACCACGCATTCGGCCTCACCCTCGCCTTCACTCTCACCACTCACCACCACTCCTCTCTCCACCCGCAGGATTTGAGGCAGCGCCCTGAGCCACGGACCCAGGATTTTCGCAGTCGCTCGTTTCTGTTTCTCTTTCGCCGTCGCTGCTTCTCGCCCTCTCCACACTCTCCCCCATTTACGATCGCCCTTCGCGTCCGGACCAGTTGTTCTCCGCGCCTCCTCGCAACCCAAAGATTGCATCTTTCTGGATCTCGCCGTCTCGTTTCGTCTTTGACGCTTGTCGAGCACCACCAGACACTGCACAGCCAGCGGACGTGCTGTACGACGTCGTGTCTGGCTCCCACTGGCCCTGTGCTTTAATTGCCCTTGTCCTCCTTCGTTTCGCCCATTACTTTTGTGGTCTGTTTCCAGCCATCTGCCAAGTCAGACTTCTCTCCACGTCGTCGACAACGATCGAATTGAGAACACACCGACCGACGACACTCTAGACGATTTGATACGCTCTCGCATTCGCCTTACTTTCAATTCACGACCTAGGACACTTCAGCCAGGAAGCCGACGGAAGAAAGAGAACATCTAGTCGATCACCATTTACCCGACAACCAGACAACGCTCGTCCAGGTTCAGCCTCATCCGACGACAGGACCGGGTAAGAACGTCACGATTTGATCCTTTCTACTACCTACCCTTCAACAATCACAACCAACCGCTACCATGGACGACGTTCCTGGTGGCCACACGCCGTCGCCGCAGCCCGACCTCAACCGGAACCGGCTGCCCTCACTCTTCGAGGTGTTGAGCCGGCGGACGCTGCCCCCAGTCGACCTCTACTCGTTCTACATCTACATGCGCGACCAGCAGCGCTCAGTCGACTACCTTGACTTCTGGTATGTTTATTTGACTCTTCCTTTGGGTCTCTGTGGCCTTGTATGTGCGGAGGGCTAACGACGTTGCTAGGCTGGATGTCGCTCAGCACATGACCCTTTGCCGGCACTATGTCCGTGAACTACGCCGTTCCGTTCTGGTCGTCACACCCGACGGCGAGAAGTCGGCATCGAAGCGCTCGTCTGCCATCCTGGACAACCTGGGTGACCTGACGCACCCGGTGGCCGGCCCGTCGAAGTACCAGTCGGACAAGGAGAAGGACCAAGACGCACAGATGTCGGCCTTCCTGCGGGAAGACCTGCACCCCCAGGACTCCCCCGTGAGCGGACCGGGTGACTCCCGCCGCAGCCCGAACCCGGCGAGCACGCCACGTGACATTACCGACTCCAATTCGCCAGCACACGCCGTGGCACGGCAGGACATCCGCGCATCGGCCGAGAAGATCCTGTACACGTTCCTGCTGCCGGGCGCCGAACGCGAGATCATCCTGCCGGGCAACATCACGTCGGACATTACGACCGCCATTGAGGAGTACGGCCGCGACGACCCCGAGGTCTTTGACGTTGCTAAGGATTACGTTTTCCAGGCCATGGAGCGCGACGCCTTCCCCGGTTTCCTGCGGATGAAGGCGCTCGGCAACCTTATCCCGCCGACGCTCATTCTGCGCCTCATCATCGGCATGATCTCCATGTTTGGTGCTTTCTGGACGGCCTTTGTGCTCATCTTCCTCGACGAGTCGCGGAGGACACGCCTGTTCCTCATCCTGCCCTTTACGTTTGGCGTGTACTTTCTGGCCTCATTTCAGTACGCCCTTGACCCTGTGCTGGCCCTGCTCGGGTACAGCGAGTACACGCCCTTTCACTTCTCGCGTGTTCGTGAGCCGTTTGTGCGACGGCTGCTGGCCAAGCGGGCGCTTGTGGTCCTGGCCGTGACGGTGTTCATCGATGCAGCACTGCTGGTGTTGTTTATCTTTGTCCCTGGCCGGCGGCTGTGAGTGCACACACCATGGCGTATGAGGGGCCGTTAGGAATGGTTGCCGTTTGAAGTCTCGGACTGGCGTTTTTGTCTTGGAATTTTGTCACGAATATCACGAAGGCGTATTGCGGAGCAATGATGTTTTTGCTTTCTTCTCCTTTCATCTTTTTTTTTTTTCGATTGCTTTTCGTTGGCTTTTCGATTCGTCTGCTTTTAGGATACCATTGTCATTTTGCACTACCATCTCACATCGGACGCCTTCAATGCTAGACAGCCGTATGCGGGAGGAGTCATAAAGGGCAACACTGGGGAAAAGGGTTAATGGTTAGGGACTATGAAGAAAGGGTGCAAATGTCCCGGAACAGCGTTCATGTAGTTCTTATGTAGTTTATTCCATAGATATCAAGGAGCATTGCTCTTTCACAATTGTTCTATCATCCTGCCTGTGATCGAAGCACACATGTGGCCAACCGGAGTATACTTTATCGATTTGTGTTCGTATTTATATTCGTAACTACCCGCGGCTGTACCGCCTACAGTACAATCCATGCTCGTGATCTTTTGACGCGTTGGGTAAAGACACGATGATCTTTTCCCTTCCGTGGGGGGGGGGGGGGGGGGCGGGGGGGGGGGGGGGGGGGGGGGGGGGGGGGGGGGGGGGGGGGGGGGGGGGGGCGGGGGGGGGGGGGGGGGGGGGGG
>WOUA01000122.1:0-33838 GCA_021397985.1 Sporothrix dimorphospora
GGTTTCTCTCGCGGCGGCGGTGGCTCCTTTGGCGGCAGCCGTGGCGGCAGCGGCGGTTTCTCGCGTGGCGGCGGCTCGCGCGGTGGCTTCAGCAGCGGCGGCCGTGGTGGCAGCGGTGGCTTCAGCCGCGGCGGTGGCCGTGGCCGGGGCGGTTACTAAAACGGTAGTCGGACCTATTTTGTCCGTGAGGACAGCAACCAAAACCTCAAAAAAGAAAAGCACAAAAAAGGTGGAAACACAAAGGCGTTTTTGGATGGATAGGATTGTTTTACTCTCTTTTTGCTCGTTTCTTCATCCTCGTTTTTTTTCTGTACTGGTTTCTGTACTGGGAATATCTTTGTCATCTTGTTGCCTTGTTGCCTTGTTACTTACTTACTTCTTATTTCTTATCTCTTTTTACTCTCGATTTGTTCGTTATAGTTGTTATCTGATCCCGAAATTTTTTGTGTCCTCTTGTCTTCGTCCTTTCCTTCCTCTCCCCCCTACTCCTTGTGCTCAAACTCGTCCAGCCAGCCCTCGATCTGCTCGTGCCGCACCTGCGCGTCGGCAAAAGTCGCATAGTCCGCCTCGCGGCCGTCAGCGTACGCCTCGTACAGCCCGCCAATGTTGCGCGCCGGCACCGGCTCCAGCGTGCTCTGCCAGTCCTGCCAGTGCCAGGGGATGTCTTCGACCTTGCCCGTGGCGTAGTCGTGCAGAGACAGCTTGATGGCCGTCGGGCCTTCGTTATTGCCGCCGCCGCCAAAGGCCTGGATCGACGGTCCGCCGGCCGACACGAGCCGCAGCTCCCCCTTGTCGCCGGCGATCGTCCAGACGTGGGCCGGCTCGCCGGGGAAGGGTTCGCCGCGGCGGAAGCGCACCTGCAGCGTGGCGGTGCCGTCCGAAAAGTACTCGCTTCCCGGGCCCTTCTTGGGGGCCAACTTGCCCAAGACTGTGATGAGATCCGGCACGTCCGAGGTGACCGTCTTGGTGACGACCCACTCACCCTCCTTGTCGCCGGGCCGGCGCAGGTCGATCCGCGGGCGCTGAATCTGCGACTGCGTCTTGGTATCCGTGAGCTCACCGACCGCGAACTGAATGGCGTCGATTACTGGGGTCGTTAGTGGTTGGACTATCTGATATAGAGGGAGAGAGAGAGGGGGGGGGGGTGGGGAGGACGTACAGTGGCCCAACCCGATGGTGATGATGTTGCCGCCGACGGACCGGTCCAAAAAGTAGCCCAGCGACGCGATCAGCGCGTTGCGCGACACCGACCCGCCGTGCGAACTGACCTCGCTGCTCAGGATCCGGCCCAGCCGGCCCGATGCGACCAGGTCGCGCACCGCCAGGTACACGGGCGACACGCGGCCTTGCACAGCAACGACCGTGCGGATACCCGTGTCCTTGACAATGTCGTTGAGCTCGTGCACCTCCTTGAGGTTGGCCGCCAGCGGCCACTCCACGAACACGCCAAAGCTGTTGTCCGGGGCCGGGGCCGCTGCCGCTGTCCGCTTCGCAGCCACCGCCTTGAGAATGGGCTGCACCACCGGGTAGTGCACGTCCACGCGCGTGGCCACCGACACCAGGTTCACTTCGAGGGCGCCCGCCGTAATGTCAGCCGCCAAGGTTTCTGGGTCACCGTACGCCGCCGTCGTGTCCGCCGGCAACTCGTAGTGCGCAATGGCCTCGCGCGCCGCGTCGACGCTCGAGTTGAGCAGCGCCACGATCTGGAACCGCGCGCGTCCGCGCTCCGACAGCAGGTACGGCAGGTGTGCGCGGCTGGCCCAACTGGTGGCGGCGCGGGCCGACAAGCCGACGAGGGCGACCTTGATTGTCATGGTAGTATAAGTGTACGTGGGTGTAAGTGGGTGTAAGTGGGTGTAAGTGGGTGTAAGTGGGTGTAAGTGGGTGTAAGTGGGTGTAAGTGGTGTAAGTGTGGAAGTGGTGATAGCAGTGTACGGGTGAACTGATATAACTGGTCAATGTGAAGTAAGTCTTTATCTACGCTTAT
Organism: Sporothrix dimorphospora; assembly: GCA_021397985.1. Classification (NCBI taxonomy): domain Eukaryota; kingdom Fungi; phylum Ascomycota; class Sordariomycetes; order Ophiostomatales; family Ophiostomataceae; genus Sporothrix; species Sporothrix dimorphospora. Next base: position 1,988 of record WOUA01000122.1, read on the forward strand.
TTTATTTTGAGGTGTCCTTTGGCGACAAACATCACCACTCATTTATACCAATCCGTGCACCGTCTTGCTTTTGGCGCCGTCGACTATTGTAGGACAGTGCCGTTTGCGTGTTGTTTGCGTGTTGTTGGTGATCGGGGCGGAGAGGGGGAAGAGGCGAATTTGTCAGCGCGCGGATGGCGCAACCTGCCAACCCACCAACACCTCGCACCGTTCCACCAACTATCCCGTCGCTGGAGACAAGGTGCAATGGACTGGGTCGATGGAATGGAATCCCGCTCTCTGGTCCGTTTCGTCCGTTTAGACGCCCCGTTTGGCGTTGTTTGGCGCATCCTATTTCAAAGCGGTCGTGCCATTTCAATTTGTCAGCTCGTCATTTTCCTGGAGGATTGTGCACTGCAGTTCTGCTGCATGCGGGCGGGCATCTAGACCGTTTGTCGTTTTTTGATATGTCGTCTTGATATGTCTTGAGATGGAATCTTGTTCGTGTTGGTCGTATCTAATTTATTATCATGTCCGGCCTACGCCAACCGAGCTCGGTGGAGTAGAGCACGGCTGATGGTCGATGAGAGTGCAATGTCACATCGACTGTACGAGTCAGGTCGACTAGTGAGAAGAGAGTAAAAACCAATTGATCCAAGAATCCGACATAATCCAAAATAAGCTATTCCAAAAGAGACCAACCGAGACAAAACATGAATCCAAAGACAGGACGTGCATCTACAGCTCGCCCACGACCTGTTGGTCGTTGTCTGGCCGCAGGCCAGCAATCTTCTTTTTGTCCTCCTTCGTCGCCTCCTTCGTCGTCTCTTTCGTTGCTGTCGCCTCCTCCCACCCTTCGGGCACGGCCTCGCCCGTGGTCAGGCCCTGGATGTCGTCGACAATCAGGCGCGCCACGTTCTTGCCCATCAGCGCGCTCGTCTCCATGGTCGAAATAAAGCTCTCGATGCCGGACGTGTAGTAGAGCCCGTCACCGACAATGGGGTCCTGGAAGGTCACGCGGGGGTAGGCCTTGGGGTAGGAGTGGAAGATGTGCGGGTGGTACCAGGAGATCACGGGCGTGGAGGATGCGGACTCGGCCCCGGCCGCGGCCTCGGCCTCCGTCTCCGACGTCTCCGACGTCGGCTGCGTAAACGTGTCCGGCACGTCGACGCCAAACAGCTCGGACAAAAACGAAGACGTGACCGCCTCGGGCGAAAAGATCTTGTACAGGTACTCCTCGCGCAGCGTGGCCGGGTTGACGGCGCGGCGCAGCGTGCTCACGGAGAAAAACCCGGGCTTGCCGGCGCCGTCGGCGCCCGACGAGCCCTGGTCGTCGTCGTCAGCGGCCAGCGTGGTGAGCACGGTCGTGGGCACGGGTGTGCCGGCCTCGAAACCAAAGTAGGCCGCACTTAATCGCAAAGACGAGGCAAAGAGGGTGACGTGCAGCTGGACATAGGGGATCTCGTCAATGGCGGTCTGCAGGACGCCGTCGCCGGTGGCGATGCTGCTGAACTGGTAGGGTGTGGCCACGACGATGTCGTCGTACTCGGCCTCCTCCTCCTCCTCCTCTGTGCCGCTGATGCCCTCCGTCTTGATCACGTACTTTGAGGCCGGGGGCTGGGTCCCGTCCACCCGTTCGATGGCGGTGACCGTCGTGTTGAGGTGCACCCGTGCGCCGCTCACGCGCGCCATGCGGTCAAAGATCTGCCAGTTGCCGCCGCGGATCTGCGACGCGCCCGCGGGCGCCAGGGCCACCATGGTGTCGAGGCCGTGCAGGCGCGCCAGGTTGGACGCGTAGTTGACGCGCGTGCTGGCCTGGACAATGTCATGGGAGAACAATTCGGAGATGCCGTTCTGCTTCAGGAACTGCGCACCGGTCTGGCTCGTCACGTACGTCAACTCCAGCTCGTAGGCGCGCGTCGTGAGCGAGCGGAACGGAAAGTAGGGCGCTTTGTACAAGGACAAGAACCGGCGGATGGTCGCCTGCATGAGCTTGTTGGCGCGGTACGGCGCAGTACCATACGTCCAGAACAGGCGGACCAGGTTCCACCACCCGTAGGAGCGGTCGTCTTGGGTGTACACAAAACGGTCGCCGTCCCAGATCCCGAGGAGCCCACCATCGTCATCGTTGCCGCCGGCGGGTATGAGGGGCAGGCTGAAGTTGGCCGCAGCGTCCCACAGGATGGCATTGACCTCGACAAAGATGGAGGCGCCGAGCTCGACGGGCTGGTGGGGGTCGTCAAAGGCGTGGGCGGTCAGGGTGCGGCCGCCGATGCGGTCCGTCTTTTCAAACAGGGTAATGTTGATGGCGACACCGTCCTCGTCGGCAAACTGGCGGAGATGGTAGGCCGTGGAGGCACCTGCGGCGCCGGCACCGATGACAGCGATCCGGCGAGGCTGCTGCTGTGCATCGGCGGCGTCGGATGCGACGGCCGTCGTCGTCAGCAGGCCGGCTGCTGCGGCAAACAATGTGGTGAACTTCATCGTCGGGATGATTGTCGACTGGTGGTTCTGGAGATGCCCCTTTCTCAAGTGCAAGGCGACGATGCTCCCTTGTAGTAAAGAAGCAGGGTTGAAAGAGGAAAGCGCGACCAACAAAAAGTGATACGAGCTTCGCAATGAGGCTTGCCAATGAGCTCACTGGGGGACGTTTCTTTGAAGAAGGAAAGAGCGGGCCCCACCTGAGCTGAGCTGTAAGCTCCCGTTGGGCGGTTGCAGGCTGGCAGGGATGCACCGTGCACTTCGGGCTGTTAGTGCAGGACCAGCCGACGGAATGCACTAGCGTCCAGGGCACAAGTACCGTTGTATCCGCTGTCGCCCCGCGGAGAGGCAGCCGTCCGCAGCAGGCTGTATTACTTGTCTGTTTCACATGGGGCGAAGGAAAGGCGCGGAGCAGGAGACGGAGACCAGTAATGATAATAAGACGGAGTGGCTCGATGCGGCGTGTCTTGTCTTTGGGTCTTTACTGAGGCGATTACGGCCATTGTATTTATTTGAGGTTTATTGAGAACCAGTATGAAGTCACAAGAAAGCATATTATTGAGAGCATTTTCTGTGGGAAAAAAAAAGAAAAAATAGTATTGGCCGATGAGGCAGTAGTGAGAGATCTCTCTCAGTTGTGAGAGTTTCGGTTCTCTCAAGATAGGATGTCACCGCAGACGCGAAGACCCTTGTGAGGATATGATGCTACTTGATACAGGATAATCATGAAAAAGAGTTATTATAGAAAAAAGGGAGCAAGACCAGCCTTGATGCGAAGAGGAGACACGATATGGAAGGTGTAACAAAGCGACTAAAATAAAAAAGAAACCAAAACGAACAGACTATTCCGACTGAGATGCTAGCCCTACCCATTCCAAGAAACAAACTCCGACCGCTGGGAACAAGAGAAAGACAAAGAACCAAAGAAAGCCAAAGGAAAACGCCGAGGTCGTAGAAACGATGCAAGTGAAGGAAACTAGGAAAAAGAAGAGTAGAGTGTCGGTAGGAGAGACGTTCTACACCAGCTCAAAGTCCTCCTCGTCGACCACCTCGATGAGCTTGGGCTTCGTCGAGGGCGAGCCCGCGGCAGCCGCCTGCCGCAGGACCTGGCGGGCCTTGCGGCCGTGGACGGCCTCGCCGTTGGCGTCCAGCACCTCGTACTCTTTGTGGACCATCTTCTCGGTGGCGCGGACGGTGGGGGGCTTGATGAACGCGTCGAGGGTCAGGGTGGTGGCGGGGCCACGGTTGTCGTAGCTGTAGAGGGGGTCTGCTGACTTGGGGACAATGTCCGAGGACCGCTCCACCGGTAGAGGCGCCGCCGCCCCCGGGGTGTTGAGAAGAATCTCCGACGTCGTCATGCCCCGCGACTCCTGCAGCTCGCGCAGGGCCTGCGAGGTCTCGCGGTGCCGGCTAAACGGCAGGTTGACACGGTTGCCGCGAAACGGCTTCTGGATGTTGCTGTTGGGCATGGCCCAGTAGCGCACAAAGGGCTTGCAGGGCTTGAGGCCGTGGACAATGTCTTCCTCCTCGAGGGGGCCCTGCAAAAAGACGGGCTTGCCGGTGTTCTCGTTGACGACGAACCCGCGGACGCCGTGCTCCCACTTGGCCAGCTGGTCCTTGTTGCGCTTGAAGTCGGTGCGGGCGCTGCGGAGGTCGCGGTCGTGCTGGGGGATGGTGGACATGTTGGTGGGGGGAGGAAGAGGAGGAGAGAAGTAGATAAGAATAAAGATGGGAGAGAAAGAGTGTCGAAGAGAGAGTGTAGAAGAGAGAGTAAGAATAAAAGAGAGACTAGGTCAGAAGAGACGTAAAAAGAGTGAAGGGCCCGTGATTCGTGATTTGTGATTCGTGTTGCGTGTAGCTTGTGACTTGTGACGTGCCGAGAGCGGACGACGGTTGTTGAATTAGGGGTAGTAGTTGCTGATAAGCGATAAAAAGAAGGGACGGGCGCGTTTCGATAGCCTTGTGCCTAGTAAGGGGGAAGTGATGTCGTGCAGGTTCTTGGTGTTGCTTGTTGTTGGTGCTGTTTCTTGTTGTGGATGGAAAAAGGGAAAAGGAGGGAGGAGAGGCGAGAGAGAAACCAAGGGCCGACCGGCGCGTTGTTATTTATCTCTTGCCTCGTGGAGAGGGCCTTGTTGACGGCCTGTTTTGCCTTTGTTAATGTTGGCTGCTGATGCTGTTCGGGTGAACAAGGGGAAAGAGGGAAGGGGGGGAAGGCGTGTTCGGTCGCAGCTGCCCTATCTCTCTTCCTATTATCTCTAGCCTTGGGGGGGGGGGGGGGGGGTGTGGGTGTGTGGGTGTGGACAGAAATGAGGTGGAGGGGGGCTCGCGGGAATGGCTTTGGTCACGTCTGAACTGGGACAAGGCGGCACCACGGAACAACAGGAACGCTGCATACGGCGGCTAGACTCTGAGCGATAAAGGCGTTTTGGGAGGGAGGGAAAGAACGAAGGAGAGAGAAGGGAGGAAGGCATGGCCGGATTGGTTGGTCGGCGTGGCAGGAGCCAGGAAGGAACCAAAGAAGGAAACAAGTAAAGACCAAGGGAAGGAACAAAGGGAAAACGACAGGCAACAACCGGGTTGGGGAAGGAGGAAAGAGACCGACGTGATGCGTGCTCTGCGAGTGGACACAGCCCATCAGATGTGCAATCGGCATCGGCTCGTTACAGAGGGCTGTGTTCGCCAGGAAGAAGGCGAACGTGCACTTTCTGACCATCTGTCTTATGTCTTGTGTCTTGTTTGGGGTTGTTTTGTTGCCCTGTTTAGCAGTTATCTGCCTGGTTATTGCATCTTCGCCGTCATCTTTGCCTGGGTCGCTCTTGCCTTGTCTTTCAAACACGATCAAGTCTAATTACTCCAGATCCTCTAAAAGTAATGACGCGACAAGAAAGGAAGTCGCGACTAACGATAACCTGCGAGTCTGGGTAAATCCGGCTTGCATTCGTTCTGCCCGTCTTGCCCGCCTTTGTCTTGTTCCTATTCTGGTAACACCGCCCCTCCCACTTACAAGACCTTATCGCTTGCCTGCAACGACTGGTTCTGGTCTGGTTCTGACCTAGAACCCCAAAGTGCCCCGCCGATGCTGTCATAGGGCCAGGGCCTGGTCGCGCCTTGGCAGCGTGTGCCTGCGTGTGCCTGCTTGCGCTGCGTGCACCTGCTCTCTCTTCTGCCCCCACTCGTGCATCCCCCTCTCTTGTCCTCCTTCCTGCACCGCCCGGCACCAGCGGCTGTGACCCACGCGCGGGCGAGGAGAACGAAAGATGAGGGGAGAGAGCAGTGAAGGAAACGAGGCCAACCAGTGCCTGCGCCTGCGCCCACACCCTCTCCTCGACAGCCCTCCAGCCTCCCAATCAGCCGACGCAGTTCCTGTGAGCTGTGCTTCCCCTCTTCCCCCAAGGTTCAGTTCAAACCGCGCAAGATGGCGCGCGCACGCTATCTGTCTTCCCCCCAGACGCGATCCTGATAGTGAGATATCGATAGTCTGGAGTAATTACTCCGTACATCGTGTTACTAGCTGTAGCCTGAGGTGATTTACCACAAGGAAGTAAGGTCAATAAGAGAGAGTAATAGAAAGGGAGGAAGCGAGAATGAGGATGCGACAACGAGGAGAAAAGAGAAAAGAGGAGAAAGACACTAGATTCGGCCATGTGCCTTCCAGACGCCCGCTGGCTGGACGACAGGAGGAAGAAGAGGAAGAGAGGCGAAGACGACGAGAGGGGCCCTGGCGCGAGGCCGGGGGCAAGTGACCCTCCGAGCCCCCTTTCTTCCGACGCAAAAGGGCAAAAAAGGGCTCAGCCGAGAGAGAACATGCAACCGTCCAGAGCGATGACGAAACGAGACCCTGCGCCCAAGTTGCCGAAGTGGCACAAGGATGACATAATATTGGAACACCCAGGATACGGAGTAAGTACAACGAGTATTACTCCGTATCGTTCTGGCACTTGCCTTCTCGTATGCTCCTGCGATTTGCCGCTTCATTCGTGTCATGGGGGCTGTTTCGCTGGGATCTGCCAAGAATAGAAAATAGAGCAGTTTGGGCATTCCCGTTCAGCATTACGTCTTACTATTTTTTTTTCTTCTTCCTTCTCTTCCAGAACGCCCAGACACCCCCCGATACCCCTCCCCCCCGTGCCTGTTTCTGTGCTGCCATTTGTTCTCTCTGTTCCCCGAAACGATCCGTCAAGGCAGAAGTGGCAGCCAAAAAACACAGCTGCCCAAGAGTTGAAAGAAAGAGGGAAAACAGACGCCTTTGCATGTGACGTGTTTCGAAGTAACTTTATAGTTTGTACTCCGTACTCCCCGAGTCCGTATCTTACCATAAACCGCCATCGGTTATCCACCACCCCCCCTCACCTGTTCTTATCTCGGGGGGATAGATCGCTATTTCGAGATGGCATGCGAGGCATAGCGTTTCATCTCTTTCTTGACCTTTGGTGTACATTATTTTAGAAAATGTAGCTAACTTTTTGTAAAAGTAAACGGCGACGACGCGACTTGTGTCGTCGTCAAGACGCGTCTCAACAAGCGTGGCTCGCTCGCCCTGTCCCAGCAATGCACACTATCTTTTTTCGACACTACAACTACGTCGTTCTAGGGACGGACTTGTCGATAGTGTCATCAAGAGGACAAGGATCAAGCAACATCGAACAAAGGGAGACGGCACCCTTCAAATACGTTGTGCAAGAGCACACATCCGCAAACGGACCTCTCTCTGTCTTGCACCGTACTCGACGACACGCCATCCCGTTTTCAACATGTAAACAAATAAACAATTTGTGCAAATTAGTAAATCAGCAAATCAGTAAATCAATAAGTCGATAAGTAAAACAAATAAAAACAACACACAAACGACCGATGTTCGCCAATAGACCCCGATCCGGCCAATAAAGGCCAGCATCCCGTTCCATGCAATTTCGTACTCGTACAGGTCCTTCTGAATTCCTCCGTTTCCTTCCTCCCCTCCATATCCGCCAATGCTATTCCATCCTTTGATGTCCGTGTCCCCCCTTACCCATTACTCCTCCATCCCTTCCGTATCCGTATCCCTTCCGTCGACACCGTCCCAATCCTTAATTTGTAAACAAATGCATACTCCGTACTCGTACACGCGTTGACACGCTCCCAAACACAGCCTCCTCACACGCCGGACAGCGCCAGCTCCGGCCCGTGGATCTCGTTCAGCAGCTCCCCAAACACGTCGCGCTCCTTGGCCTTTTGGTCCGTCACGTCGTCCAGCAGGAGCTCTTCACTGACACCAGGCCCAGGAGTCGTCTTGCCCATCGTCTTGATCAGCCGCCACGCCCGCCGGAACTCGTCGCGGATCGCTACGATGCCGCTGTGCGTCACCGTGCGCGCCACGTTGTGCTCCAGCTCAAACGGGTCTTCGATGGCGAAGAGGTAGCGGTGCTTGACCTCTTTGAGCTCCACCGGCTTGGCGGGAGCCACCGCGGGGGACGCCTCGTCGGTAGCAGCAGCAGCAGTAGAAGTAGCAGGTGGCGTCGCCGCAGCCGCCGCCGCTTCACCGCCTACCAGCGATTGCGCTGTCATCGGCGGCGTTTGCACCGGCGGCGATGCCTGGTTCTGCACCTCCAGCACCGTCCGCGCGCCCGTCCATCCCTTTTGCTGCTTCGACCGCAGCCCGCCCGGCGTCCGCAGACTCAGCACGTCCCGGCCCCAGTCAAACCCCTTGGCCGGCACCGTGCTCATAAAGTTGCTCTGCGCGTAGTACTCAAAGAACCCGCGCAGCAAATGACCGATCGAGTCCTTGTTCTGCGTCAGCAGGCCCTCGGACGCGAGCTGCTTGATCTTCTCTTCGTCGCCCCAAAAGTGCATGTCGCGGCCTAGGTATGGTAGGTCGCCTTTGGATTTGGCAGTAGCAGCATCTTTCCCAGCCCCCTCTTCCTTCTCCTTGTCCGCCGGCCGGTCGAGCTGCTGCAGGTTCGGGCACACAAACGGCTGCGCGACATTCACCAGGTAATGTAGCATCATCAAAACGTAGCCGTAGCTGCTGAGCGTGCCGCGGTACGCCGTGTTGATGCCGCGCATCTTGGCCCAGTGCTTGACAAACAGCACTAGGGGGCGCACCCGCTCGTCTGTGTGCGAGTAGCACCGCAGGAGCCGCGTGTTCTCGAGCGCCAGGTGCGCCGAGAAGTTGATGTCGCACTGCACACCCAAGCCCGTCTTGGGGAACTCGAGGCGGTCGCGATACGGGTCGCGCGGCTGGTTGGGCGCCAGCTTGGACGGGTCCACCAGCTCCCGGCGCACGAGCGAGATCACCGGCGCCGTGTCGGGCGTTCGCGCCACCACGTAGTCAAACCGGCGCCCGGGCAGGTCGCACTTCTCCAGCGGCTGGCGGAGGATGTCGACGTACTTTTGCACGTCCGCCGCCGTGGCCTCGTCCTCGTAGCAGTTCTTGGCCAGCGCCTTTTCGAACTCGAGCGCGAGCTGCAGGCTCTTGTGGCGCCGGGCCACGGCCCGCAGGCTCGGCTTGTCGAGCGTCTGCGAGAACGCCTCCACCTGCTCGCGGGTGTCGTGGCTCCAGATGCCCGCGATGTATTGCCGGATGACAATCGACAAAATCGTGTTGTTGGGCGTCGCCGCGTCGCGGCCGCCGCTCTGGAAGAGCAACTTGCCTGTGCGCTCGTGGTACTGCGTGGCCGTCTCGAACTGGCCCTGCTCCAGCGTCATCAGCTGCAGCGAGGGGATTTTGCGCAGACTCTCCACAGCCAGCTGCATCTCCTTGTTGTAGCCGAGGAGGTCCACCGCAAAGTTGGTCTTGTTCTGCAGGTCGTTCCACATCTTGAGCTTCTGCCGCGCTTCCTCTTCATGGTGCGCATCCTTCTCGTTGATCTCGCGCGAGTCCCACATCATGGCTAGCGCCTCACCTTCAGATTGCATATAAACACCGTACAGAGACCGGTAGTTGAGCTGTGTGGGTGTGTGCGACGTCGCCAGAGACCGTGTGGCCCAGAGCCGGCTTTGCAGCTTCGAGTCGGCCAGGCCGTCCACAAACGCATGGCAGACATCCGTCAACACCTTAAGGTCCTTCTCCTTGAACTCTCGGGCTGTAGAGTGCGTGATATCGCGCCCGTCCAGTTTTCTCAGGATTCGCTTCGCATTCGAATAATAATTGCCAAGCGTCTGGTTGACTGGCTGCTTCAGGTTGGCGAGGATCTGCTTGTACCGGTCTCCGTCGAGCGGCTGGCCATCGAGGACAGACTCCTTCCTGCCATGGCCGCCAATCTTGGCGTCGTCGGTGCCGTGGCCTTGACCTTGACTATTGCTGTGACTGTGGCTGTGGCTGTGGCTGCTATCGTTGCCGTTGGTATTTCTATTGCTGCTGTCGTTGCTGGCGGCATTTCCGTTATTGGTCTCGTTCCCGTTGACGTCACTGGCAATGATGCCGCCGTCTCCGACAGCACGTGCCGGCGTCGATGTCGTTTCTGGCTCGTCGGCAACATCGTCGTCACCGTCGTGGCCATCGTGCTCTGGTAGCAGGCCCCTCTCCCACTTGGCCCGTTCGTCCAAGAGGTCAAGGCGAAGCTGTTTCGGCGGCTTCTCGCACAGCTTGATGATGGGAACGCGCGTCCGCGAAAGAAGACGTGCGCCGAGGCCAGCTTCGAGAAATGCCTTCTCGATCAGCCGGGGAATCGGGGACTTGGGTGCATCCGGCAGCGGAAGAGACAATGGCGAGATAAGCCCCAGGTCCATGTCCGACGCTTTTGTCGCGAACCCAGACGCCAGACTTCCAAAGCATCGTAGCCGCGCGCTCGGCGGCGGGAAGTCCTGCCGGCTGTTGACTTCAAACTCGTACTTGGCTAGAGCCACCTGGCACAGCTGCTCAATGGCGGCCCGGAACTGCTCCTTTTCTTGGATCTCCTCTGGCTCAATCTCTGCGCTGGTCACTATCTGCTCGCAGAGTTGCTCTAGCACAGACGCCTGGATCTGGATGTCTTCGGGCTTGGCCTGGTACAGGCGGCCCGACTGGCTGTGGTTGTTGTGGTGGTGGTACGGGCGGGCACTGCGCGGGGATTGTGCGTCAAAGGAGCCGAGCGACTGCTGGTGTCCCTGATGCGACCGCCAGTTGTACGGGTCGTCATACATCATCGGGCCCTGATAGGACAGCGACTGATGGTGCCGCGGCTGGTTCGGGTATGATGGCCCGCTGCTCTGGCCAGTCAGCGGCATGGGGCCTTGGCCATAGTGCGCCGGCCGCATCGTCGCCGATTGCGGCCGCTGGGCCGTCTGCCGTTGTTGGTGATGGCCATGATGGCCTTGGAACTGGCCATGTTGCTGATGCTGGGTCTGGTTCTGGTGCTGGTATTGATGATTGTGGTGGTGATGCTGGTTGTGCTGGTGTTGGAACTGGTGGTTGCCATATGGAGGCGGGCTGATGTAGTTTCCAGCCGAGTTCGGCGGGGACGGACGGGGGTTTATGGGGATCGACAGCTGTGCCGACATCTGCCGCCTCTGGGCCTGGTTGAGGCGCTTCCGGGACGACTTGGGCGATGCCGGCGGTTGGGCCGATCCAATAACGCCGGCTGACGGTGGCCGCCCATCTGAGGCAGGGGCAGGGTAGCCGAAGCTGGATGGAGACGTGCCGGGGTTCGGTTCGGCACTCGACGGCGGGCTAAAATACGAGTTGACGTCGCCGTTGGTCAGGATCATGCTTCGCAGGCGCTCCTCAAGAGGCGGAGCAGCTCCCACCGCCGCGTTTAGAGCTTGTTCGGGCATCGGCCTTCCTCCTCGTCCTTCTCCGCCTCCGTTGGGCTGTTGGTGATACATGGTGTTGAGGCGCGGAATGCACGGCTAGCCATGAAAGTCGATTGAAATGGACGAGGTCGAAAGACGTGCAGTCTGAAAAGCAAAAAGCAAAGACGGTCTGCGATGTGGTCGGCGCGTTTCTTGCTCAAACGAAGTGGTCCAAATAGCTCAATCGGCACAAACAGGGCGCACACAGCGCGCGTCGCGAGTGACGGAGCTTTCAGAGCTCGACCCACTACGTGATGAGGGGTACCGTGAGCCAGCTATGTCGCTCCGCAAGGCGACGTGGAGGCTGTCGAGGTAGTGGAGCAATCTGGCAGGTTGCGTCAATGCTGTTCGTCTCGAGAAATAGAGCTTCGATCTCGTCGTGATGTGCCGGCCGTCAAGCTCTGTGGCAGAGCTGTTGAAAGACGGGCAAAAAAAGCCGGCCCAAATGCGACGGAACTGTCTGGGGTACGCGAACGGCGTTGCGCGAAAGCCGCAATTGGTGAAGCACTGCCGTGGAAGGGTGTGCGAAGTCGGTTGCTTGCTGGTGATGATGTTTTGTGTGCGTTTGTTTTGCTCTCTTTGTTCTTTGCGCGTCGTGAGCTCTTTCTTTTTTCGTGGTGGTTGGTGATCAAACGTGTTAGGAAGGAGTGTTCGACGTCGGTCGGTTGCTCTTTCCTCACATAGGGCGTCGCTTCTTTCTTTGCCTCTTGCTCCTGCTGCTTCCGGAACTACCACGCTGAAAGAGCTTTAAAGAACAGGGCTCTAGGGCGAGTCTGTACCGAGCAGGCAGGCTCATTCGGTACCTACACGCATAAACTACGTGAAAAGTACATGGCCTTACTGGCTGCTACCCTCCCTGAACAGAGCACCACAGCACGGACGACTGTGATTGGTCCGCATCCGTCCCTGCCCAGTTGGCTGCTAATCTGCTTTCGACGCCGTCACGACTCCACAAGTTCTGCCTTCTTCTGCCTCGTGCATCTCTCTTTTCCTTCTCGCAACCTCCTACTTTTCGATACACCACTCTTCCCTTGCCGACACGACCATCCAGTAGATTTATCACCGACCCTGTGCTGATATCCTCGCGAGCGCGCGATCGCCCCCGGTATTGCGACGCCCCTCGATTCGCTGCGAGTCTCCGCCCTCAATCTTCTTCCCGCCCTTTTTATTTATTTTTTTCGACGCGTCAACCAAGGGAGAAAGGCTAGGCAGACAAACAGGACAGACAGAGAAGAGAGTGAGATAGCAAGGGGACACTTTCCGGCCTCCCTTTGCTTGACGCCTCTGTTTCACGCGCCCCGCCCCTTGTCCGTTCTCGGTCGACGACATCGCAACTCACCTGACCCTCGACCTTGAGTATCTCTCAACGAACGCCGTGCACATCGGCCCCAAACCCGACCCGACCCCTTCGAACCCCCGTCGAACCACCGCAATGAGCTCCAACCCCGCCGGACAGCCGGGCCAGCCCGGCCAGGCGGGCCAGACCAACGGCACCAACCCCAAGCCGCCTCTCAAAAAGATCCCGCCGCACCTCCTCCGGCGCAAGAAGGTCGACCCCCTCGTTGCGCGCAAGAAGCCGGTGCAGCGGCCCCCGACGGCCCCGGCAACTAGCATTCTGTCGTCGGCAAACCGGGCTGGCATCACAGCGTTCAGTCTTCCCTCCGAGGCGCGGACGCTCAACACACTCAACGCCGATGACGAGGCCAAGAAGCTGGCCGCGTTCAATGCACAGCGCAAGGCCAACGGCGGATGGACGGACCCGCCGCCCGAGGGCGGCTACCGCGAGTTCCCCGTGGTGACGACAAAGCGGGCGCTGCGCGAGGGCATCCGCTACCACGTCATGCGGTTCGCCAAGGCGGGCAAGGGCGGCGACGCCGACGGCGAGATCGACCCGACGAACCAAGACGACTTTACGCGGCCCGTGTCGCTGCACCGCCGTGACCCGCGGCAGCCCGCGCCCGGACGAGCCGTCAAGGAAGAAGCGACACCGGCACCAGCACCCTTGACGGCCGACGACAAGGAGGCCGAAAAGGCCGCGCAACTAAAGGCAGAGCGCGAGGCGCAGCGGGCGATCGATATGGCCCAGATTGCGCCGGTGGCCGCCAAGGAGTCAGCGGCCAAGAAGCCCGCGCAGCAACAGAAGAAGGAGAAGCAGTTCCAGCTGTACTTCCCCAAGAATACGGCCGAACAGAAAAAGGAAACGGAGATCCGCTACGAGGAGGCTCTACCGTGGCATCTGGAGGACGCGGACGGAAAGAACGTGTGGGTGGGAACGTACGTGTCGGCGCTCTCCGAGGCCAACGTGGCGCTCGTTATCAACGGCTCGTCCTTCCGGATGGTGCCCCTCGAGAAGTTCTACCGGTTCACGCCCAAGCCGCCCTTCAAGGCGTACTCGATTGAGCAGGTCGAGGAGATTATGGGCAAGAAGATGGCGGCGGGTCGGTGGGCGATGCGCGACGACGAGAAGCGCAAGGAGCGGGAAGAACTAGAAGAGACACGCAGGACAATCGGTGGCCGTGCGCGCGTGAAGCTGGAGAGCAGCACGTACCGGTCGGCACCACGGTCGGAGAAGGTGGACCATGACGACATTGACATGGAGGGCGACGAGTTCCAGGACGACGACGAGAACGTCGGGCTGGAGCCGGACAACGATGAGGACTCCAAGGACACGCGCGACCGTCTTCGGCGCAACCATCTGGGCGCGAACCTGTTTGGTGACGCCGACGAGAAGGAGGTCGACAAGGAAGAGGAAGAGGACAAGGCGGCGCGGAAAACGGGCCAGCTAGGCAAGCAGCTGAGGAAAGCGCTGGCCAAGCGCGAGGCGCATCTCGAGTACCTCGAGTATGTGGACTCGGACACCAACTCGGAGAAGGAGGACTTTTTGGAACTCTCGGTACGTGCAATCTTGGATATAAAGCTTTATTGGCTTTTTCTCCTACATGCAACTAACAACTGGCAGAGCGAGGACGAAGACGAGGACGAGGACAAGGAGAAGAAGGAGGAGGAGAAGGCCAAGGCAGAAGGCAAAGATGGCAAAGACAAAGACGGTAAAGACAAGCCGGCCACGGCGACGGGCACGCCCAAGGGCAACACCACGCCCCAGGGCAAGCACAAGGCCACCGACGCGGCCGCTGTCGGCAAGAAGGGCAAGTCGCTCAAGCGCCCGGGCTCGCCGAATCTCTCGGAATCTAGTGGCAACGAGTCTTCGCGCAAGAAGGTCAAGAAGCACGCCAACGGCGGCTCCGTCCGGCCCAGCCGCTCCTCGACACCTCTGCCCGGTCAGCCGCCACGGACGAAGATCCTCAAGAGCGGCTCCTCTACGGGCACCGGCGCCCTTAGCGACGGCGAGGCGACCGGCGGCGAGATGTCGGATGGCGCCGCAAGCAGCAAGCGGCGGATCAAGATTGTTGGCGCTGGTGCGAGGGGCACGCCCTCGGGCTCCCGCGCCTCGAGCCCCAATCCCACCAACGCCGGGCCGCTGTCGCCCGGCTCCAACCCTGGATCGCCTGGCCGTGCTGGCTCACCCGGCTCGCCGGTTTCACGCGCAGCCTCGCCAAGTGCCGGTGGCTCTATGGACGCCCAGGAAATTGTCGCTGCGCTGCGCAAGATCCCCGAGGGCATCACGGTGGGCGGTCTACTGAAGCTGTTTAGCAGCCGCATCGGCGACGGCCCGAACCAAATGAAGCGTAAGGACTGGATCAAGCTGGTCAAGGAGAACTCGGTCTTTGGCGAAGATAAGCTGCTGAGGGCGAAGACACCTGGGTCTGATTAAGGAACACAATGGCGATAAAGGATAGAATTGTGGCCTACCGGACAAGAAACGTGGCCACTTTTGTGTATTATTTTCTTCTTCTTTTTGAATTGCGTTCTCGGACACTACCCGTGCTAGATGGTCATCATAGTCTTCTTAAAATAAAAGCGGACTATACGTTTTTATTTATTTGTTCTATGTGGTTTTATTTTATTTTATTTTTATTTTTATTTTTACAATTAAGATGAAATAATGTAAACCAAACACGGTAATTAGTGACAATGGGTATTTTATTCCAGTTTGTAGTCCATGTCAACGGACCCCATGCATTCTATATCAAAACAATGTTCGCTAGATGAGCAAATACAAATAAATGCAAAGTATGTCACTCGTCGCCGTCGATGCCTAAACGTCCGTCTGCCATTGGTAGTCGAGGTCCCGGTTCCGCTCCCGCCGGTTGATCGCCTTGAATCGCTCGGCCTCGAAGCCAATGCCCCGGTCCACGCCGTCCCACCGGTAGCCGGGCCGGATGCCGTACCGGTTGGGCGCCGCAGGGCCCCGGTAGGCGGGTCTACTTGACCTGGCTCCAGCTTTAGGCGCAGAGCCACTGGCACCTCCCGACGCGGCTGCGGCCGGCGCTTTCTCCGTTAGAAACGCCGCCATCGGGTCGTTCCACCGCGCCTGCGCCTTGAGTTCGCGGTTCATCGCCTCGTCGTCGGCACCCCGCGCCAGCGGCATCAGGGCAGCGTCCGCCAGCTCTTCCCGCCGCTGCCGCGCCTGTTCGCGCTGCACGTCGCCCCGTAGCGCGTCCTTGGCGTCGCGCTCTTTTTGTTCTGCCTCGACTGCCGCCTGTCGCACTTCTTGGCGGCGCAGCGCCACGTCCACGCGGCGGCCTGTGGCGTCGCGGTACACGACCTCTTCCTCGCCGGACTCTTCATCGTCCTCTCCCCGCTTTCGCCGCCGCTCGCGCTTCTCTCGCCGTTCACGCTCGTACTGTTCGCGCTCTTCGCGTCGCCGGCGCTCGAGCTGGGCCGTGACGGAGGCGGCGGACTGCAGGCCGGCATGGGTGCCATCACTCATGAGGGCGGCGGACTTCTTGGTGGTGTTGGCACCAGCCTCGGCCTCCACGACGGGCGCCTCGTCCTCGGCGGCTAGCGCGGCGGCGGTGTCTGCTGCCGCTGCCGCAATGATGGCGTCGGCGTCGGTCTCGGTAGCATTGGGTGTGCCTGTGCCTGAGCTACTGCCGCCCCCACCCCCCAGCACTGTCCAGTTGGACTTTTTTGTCTTGCGGAACTCGGCCGACGTGCCAGCAATTGTACCGCCCGCCCCGTATCCGCCTCCCGCGCCGACTACATTGGTTTCGTCGTCGTCGTCGTCGTTGCCACCACGGCCACCCTTTGTTGTCCACCCAGAATCGTCGTCGTCAGTGATTAAGAGTCCGTCGCCGCCGTCTTTGTTGTGCTTGCGCTTGCGCTTTTTTGTCGACTTCGTGTCGGCTACTAGGTAGCGCGATGCGAGGTATGATGTGAGGTCGGCAGGCATGGTCGGAGGTTGGTTGTGGAGAGGTGAGGAGGGAGGAAGGTCGTTGGCTTGCTGTTGTAATAGCTGTAGCTTTTTTGCTTGCTCTTTTGCGGGCAGCTAAAGAGAAGCATTGCGCCTTATCGATAAACGTCAGTCTCGCCGCGCAATCACGTGACACGAAATCACTGGAACAGGAACATCACGAATATTATTCATTTATGCCACGGTTCTTTTGGGTTTCGGAAATGAGTATATTTATTATTATTCTTTTCTTTCCTATTGTTCCATTTAAGAGATGTCGCTTACTGTAGGTCAGTTCGTCGTGTTCCATGAGCCAAGCCTACAGTAGCACAAACTGATTTAAATATCAGAAAATTCTACGAATAGCTCCTGATAAGAGAATAAAGACATCACTAAATCACTCCAGATGCACGCACCGTAGTTCACAGTAAGGGGTGATTTCAGAAGATGAGATGTTCGAGAAGTTCTCTTGCCCGTCGCCCACTCCTCCCACGAATGGGAGGCGACAATGTAGACGAAGCGACGGGCCTTCAACAACCGAATGGGCCCCAAAAGAGGGGAGCATTTTTTCTTCCAACGGTCCGTTACGAGCTCGTCCTGGGGTGGAAGCTAAGCTCGTGCTGCCCGAAGGCAGCAACGCTGGTGTCTCAGGCAGTGCCGTTGACAAAAAAGGGAGGGGGTAAAAAGGAAGGAAAAGGAAAGGGGATTGATGGAAAGGGGGCTCAGAAAAAAAAGTTGTATAAAGTTAAAGTCATAACGTCTTGGGAGACCATCCGTCTAGTATCCTGTTTCCGTACTGTTGTGTCCGCCACCAGATATCCGGGTTGGTCATGTAAGCCAATGCAAAAGAAAACAAACCGTGCAAAACCTACGCCCACAAGGAGTTGAGACGCTCCAAAAGTCTGCTCCGTTCGAAAAGTAAAAGAAAACCAAAACCAAAAACGCCATCGCTGTATGAATGTGTGTGTTGTGTGTGTGTTGTGTGTCAACCCACGGGGGCCGAATGATGCATTCTTTTCGCCCTGGGGAATAGTTCGGGTAATGTGTGAACCGTGTCAAAGATATAAAAGCAAAAAAGGTATCCAGTTTGGAGTGGTAGGAAAAGGGTGCGGTGCCAGATTGGCGATCATGAGCGATGCATTAGTCCACAATGTGTTGGAAGAGCGGCGACATGGACTCGCCGTAGTGGTTGCGCCGAATGGCTTCGGCCAGCAGGTGCGACAGATCCAGCACGACCAGCTTGGAAATGTCCCGCGTCTGCTCGGCCGGGATCGGGTAGCTGTTGGTCACAATAATGGCATCGATGCAGTCGCAGTCCTGCATCTGCTGCAGGCAGTCACCGCCAAAGATGCCGTGCGTGGCGATGCAGTAGACCTTCTTGGCCCGGCCGCGCTTGACGACCGTCTCGGCCGCCGCGATCCACGAGTTGGGCTTGTCGATCATGTCGTCCACGATGAACACGGCGCGGTCGCGCACGTTGCCCACCAGAGTGACCATGCGCTCGACATTGGGCTTGGCGGGCACGACCTCGTCGTCTTCCGAGTCAGAGGCACCCGCGTCACCCGAGCCGCCCAGGGCGTGCGGTTCGGGTTGGAAGAAGGACGAGATGTGCGACATCATCATGGGATCCTCTTCGACGACGCTGCCGTCGGCGGTCGACACGGCCGGTGAGGGGAAATCGTCGGGCACAATGTGGCCCTGGAACAAGCGCGCGTGCGTGACCTCGTGGGCCCGCTGGTCATTGTACTCGGAGTCCTCCTGGTCGGGCTCGCTCGGCTGGCCCAGGGAGCTGTCGGCGGGCGCCGTGGGAATGGTGTCCGTGGTCGAAGCTTCCGAGGGTGTGCGGGGGGCGGCAGCGGTCGCGTTACTTGTGGGTCCGTGCCCGTGCCCGTTTGTGGACCGTGGGGCCGGCGACGACGAGGCACCGCGGTTTGTGTTCACACCTCGGCTGCCATTCAACAGAGGGCTGTCGCGGCCGTGGCTTGGTGTTGCACCGCCCCGGTATATTGTGCTGACAACAGGTGCCTTTTGTTCAATGTTGTCCAGGTGGGTCATGATCATGCTGGCCGTCATGTTGTTATTGCGCCGCCGGTCGGTCGTCACCATGCCAAAGTTAAGCTTCAAAGCGTCCGCCAGGGATGTCACACGCTTTGTGCCGCCAGCGTTCTTGGACACGACCACGGCGTCCTTCCAGTTGGGCACGTTGTGGCGGATCCAGCGGGCGATGATGGGCTCGGCGTGCAGGTTGTCCACAGGACACTTGAAGAAGCCTTGCATCTGCGAGGCGTGCAGGTCGACGGTGACAATGTGCTTGACACCGGCCACGTTCAGCAGGTTGGCGAGCATGCGGGCCGTGATGGCGCCGCGATGCGACTTTTTCTTCGACTGGCGGCTGTAGGGGAAGTAGGGTAGGACGGCTGGAAAGGCGTGTTAGAGACGAAGACAAGGCGGAGGATGTAGCAAGCACGAAGCACACACCTGTGATTTTGTTGGCCGAGCCGCCGTTGCAAGCCTGGATCATGATCAGCAGCTCCATGATGGTGTCGTTGATCTTGGGGCTGCCCGACTGGACGATGAAGACGTCCTTTTCCCGGACGCTTGTCAGGATGCGCACACTGGTCTCGCCCTAGAAGGAAAAGAAAAAGACACAGGTCAGCGGCTTTGGACTCTCTTGGCTCGTGCTTCTCTGCCACCTCGTGGACGATCAGAAGACAGAGGAACATACATTGGAGAACTGGCCCAGCTCCGTGTCGCCAGGTGCCATGCCCAGATTCTCACATATTTGCAGCGTGAGCGCCGGGCAGCTCGTGCCGGCGAAGATCTGGGTGTTTCGCATGGTAGAGAGCGAAACAGAAGGGAAGGAAAGAGAAAAGGAAAAAAAGAAAAGAGGAGAGAGGTTTTTCGCAGCTCCAGAGGGAGGAGGGAAAAGGGAGGAGAAGGGTCAATTCAATTCAGCTCAAATCAGCAGAAGAAGGGGAAAGGATTGGACGGCAATTTTTTTCGGTCCCTGGTCTCCCCGATATATATACTTGGCTGGAAGGACTCCGCACATGCGCAGGGGAGGAAGGAGCGAAGGAGGAGAGTAGGAGACGAGGACGACGAAAAGGTGGTGGAGGTGGAGGAGAGACGAGGAAGGTGCGGTTGCAGAGTGGAGACGGAGGAAAGAAAAAAATCTGAGAAGCAGAGCAAGGTGAAAAAAAGAGAAAGAGCGATGGCCGCAAAAAGCCGTGCTGAAATTGCTTTAGTGGGGCCCTGCAAACCCGCCAAAAGACCCAAAAGGGCGGCTGGGCGAATGGGGTGCTGTGTGGCTCTAGTTTTTCTCGGCCGCTTCTTTCACGTCGTTTCGTCAATACCGCTGCTCATCCATAAGCTCCGAGGAAGCTCGACGGGAAGCATATGTCAGCCGCGAGATCACGGAAACCACGGTGGCGGGCGTAGGAATGGTTGAGAGTCTGGTCGGTGTGCTTTTTGCGATAAGAGGAATTGAAGATAGAAAAGTAAATGGAGGAAGGAGAGATAGAGTGCTAGCAGGAGGAAAGAAGGGAAGGTGGGAAGGTGGGGTCTGGACAGAATGGAAAGAGCACATGATGGGCTGTTCTTTCTCCTTCCGTAGCACGGAGACGACCGCCAGTGGCCTATGGAGAACTTGGAGAACTAGGAGGAAAGCGCAACCCAGACCCTATAAGTGGGAATACGGGTCCCGTTTTCCAATAGCATCGGTCGAATGGTCTAGTTGGTTATGACGGCGCCTTAACACGGCGCAGGTCCGCGGTTCGATCCCGTGTTCGATCAAGATTTCTTTTTTTTGCCCTTTCTGCGATCTGAATTTTTGCGGTTTTGGCGCATTTGACGTATTTTGGCGACCTTTTCAATTTTCGAGAGAACATTCAAAAGTCAATTAAGAGGGTCCTCCTTTTTATATATATTTTTTCTGGCTCCTGTCAACGGCCTTCACACCTGACGATCGCTCCTGCCGTACCGTTGTGACGATGAACCCTTGCGGCCAACATCTCCTTTTCACATCACATCAAGAGGGCCAAGAGGGGTGGCCAATCTAAGTAGGGGCCAGACCTCACTGCCTTTCAACTTCCACACCACCCCCGCCATGGGCGTCCCGAGATTGCTGACGACGCTGACGCCGTTCGGCGACCGCAAGCCGCTGGACAATGCCAAGGTCATCATCGACGGGCCTGCCCTGGCCTACCACATCGTCGGCCTCTGCATGGCGGACCCCGTGATGGCCGCCGGCCGCAGCCACCCACTCGAGCAGCCGACGTACGCACAGCTCGGCCAGGCCGCCGTCGCGTGGTTGGACACACTCTGCAAACAGCACAACATCAAGGTGCAAGCCCTCTATTTTGACGGCTACTTGCCCGAGGCCAAGCGGCCGGTGCGGCTGGAGCGTTCGTACCGGACGTCGGCGCAGCTCAAGGACGTCTTTTCGTTTTACCAGCGGGACAACCTGCCCGGGTTCGACGTCAAGGGCCCGCGCACGGGCAGCTTGTTGCCGGCACCGGCGTTTGCGGTGCCGGCGGTGCTGGACGCCTTGCGCAAGTCTCGTGCCTACGGGGCGGTGACAAGCGTTGTGCCCGGCGAAGCGGACACATTCTGCGCGTACCGCGCGCGCGCAGACGAGTACGGCACGATCCTCACGTCGGACTCGGACCTGCTGGTGCAGGACCTGGGCCCGAACGCCGAAGTGGTGCTGTTCCGGGACATTGACCTGCCGCGGGGCGGCGAGGACGCCGGCATTTCAACAACGGCGAAGAAGCCGCTCGTCGTGCCGACCTACAAGATGGCCACCATCTGCCAGCGGCTGGGCCTGCCGGCGCCGGAATACAACTTTCTTAACAACAACGAAGACACTTTCCGAAAACACATGAAGAGTGGCAAGGGTCTCTACGGGTTTGCGTTTGAGCTGTCCATGGACCCGCACCTGGGGACAAGCGAGCTGGTCGACCGTGCCAAGCAGGGGCTGGCGATGGCCACGTATCCTCAGGAGTATGCCGAGTTTGTCGAACAGTATGCGTTCCCGACCCAGCTCGTCACGGCTGCCCGGCACTACAACGCCGGTGTCCTGGACCCGCGCGTGGCCGAAGTGGCGTTTCAGAGCGTGCTCAGAAGCAGCCCCGACGGCAAAGACAACGTGCGGAAGAATCTCCCGATATGGACCTTTGCGCCGCCGCTGCTCGACAGCTGCACGCGGGCTAACTCCTGGGAGGTCAGTGCGCCCATCCGGGTCTGTGCCTTTTCGCTGCTGCGCGTCCTGCCGGCGGCCCGGTGCATGGGCGACAGTGTGCGGGAGTACACCCGCATGGCCTCGATGGCGTCGCGGGGGACGCAGCTGGAGTTGCTGCCCGTGGCTGGCCTGCTCGGCGCCTTGGACGCCATCCTGGCTTTGGTTCAGCGGATTCGAGATGTTGTCCCTGCATCCGCCGACAACAACCCTGAGCTGCAGTGGATCACCCTGGCGTCCTACTACGACATCCAGTGGTCCAAGGAGAACCTCAAGGAGTCGGCCTGCCTCGAAGTGTTGCGCCAGGAGACGCCCAACAGCGGCGTGCTGGAGCAGGTCACCTGGACGGCCATGCACTGGCTGGCGCAGATCCAGGGCACGCTGTACTCGCTGCGCGTTCTTCAGCAGCTGGCCACGTTTGTGCGGTCCGAGGGGGATGACGATGCAGACAAAGAAATGTACCATGCTCTGCACGACGAGTCCAACGCAGCCGGCAAGGTGTACAGCCCGTACGGCGAAGACAGTGAGACATACGAGACCTCGCTGTCGTCGAGACTGCATACACTGGAAGGCGTGCTGGCGACATTGACACCCCTCGCAGCGTACCCGACATTGCGGACGCTCCGCGACCTGCCGGCACGACTCAAGACGGCTGGGGCCTTGGAGCTGTTGGCCGAGCTGACCGAGCTCTCGGAGCCGATCGTGTTCAAGCCGGCGCCAGGCTCAAAGAAGAACAAGAACAGGAACAGGAAACGGAAGCGGGCCGATCAGGCCCCGGTACGAGTGCACACGATGACGAACCCGTTTGCCGTGCTCGACGGAGCGGAGTGACTATCGAAGCGAGGGCTGCAGATATAGATATACTTATGAGACGAGAGATGAGAGATGAGAATAGAGGAGGCCAACTGAATATGGCCTTGATAGAATGCCTGCTGGGAAGGCTTTTTGGAGGAATGGCAGCATTTTCTGCTTCCAATTTACTTACGATCGCATTGTATCCCTCTCTTCATGAAATTGGTACTTTTGAACTGCACTACGCTGGACGTCGAGCAGTCGAGGGTGAGTGAAATAATGCAAGAATCAGATTGTTTGTTCTTACAGCACATTACAGCACATTACAGCACTGATGCGCTACAGCGCGTTAAGTGGCTCGGCCCTGACACGCCCCAACACGCCTGGAGCGACAGGTCGCCCCGCTTTTTACAGTTGACAGCCCACCACCAACGCCCGTGATTGGCGGGGGACGACCCGCGAATCTGTCTTGCTGTTCCTGCCCTTGTCAGTCGTTCGAGGTGCTCAAAGTGGATCTCTCTGCTCGTCGCGTCTTGCGGGCCCAGACCATTACGGCAGGAGCGCAGAAACCGCGTCGCCATAATAACATGAACAAGGAGACAGCACGAGAAAAAGGTGCCAACTCCCCTCGCTCCACACGACAGGCACTGCTCTTTTTACTTTTTTACAGCGTGTAGCATCTTCGGTCCTGTCATTGTCTTGTCATTGTCTTTGCCGTTGCTCTGTTTGTTGTCTTTACATTGCCAGCCAACATTGATATTGCGTTTACTCTTTCAGCTTCTTTTTCTTCTTTTTCTTTTCCTCTTCCTCTCTGGCATTGACACGACACGACACGACACGACACGCCCGACCCTTAGCCCTCTTGACCTTGGACCTACTCGACCGATCACGACCTTATATACTCGCCTCTCGACGACACACGACCCGGTGCCACGGCTGCCAGCGCGTCGACCCTCCTCTCCACGCACGGCGGCAGCCCTCTGCATCTTCCTCGAACGACACTTGACGCGTAAAGTGTTCCTCGGTAGACCTTTTTTCACTTCCCCCCCCGGCGGGACTGTTTCGACAGCCATGTATCTCCCGCGCTCAATCATCTCCAAGCTGTATCTGCACCTGCAGAACTCACGACACCCGCTCGCGCCGCCTGTGCTTCTGCTCGTCGCCCTCGAGCCCGACGCGCTCTCCGCCTGCCGCATCCTCACCAGCTTGCTCAAACATGACTACATCCCCCACAAGATCCAGCCTGTGGCAGGCTACGCCGACCTCGCCCGCGTCGGCCGCGAGCTGGTCGCGCCCATGATGCAGACGCGCGGCGGCAATGGCGGCGTCGTCGTGTGTCTGGGTGTCGGCGGCACGGTCGACCTGGCCACGTTTTTCGGGCTCGAGTCCGAGGACGACGACTTTGCGAGCGGTGAGCTGGCCTTTGGCGGCGTCGAGGTCTGGGTCTTGGATGCCCACCGGCCGTGGAACCTGAGCAACGTCTTTGGGGGTTTCCCGTTAGAGCCGGCAGGGGATTCCCAGGCGTTGACATCAACACCCACCCCTACACTGTCGGGACGCGTGCCGCCCGGCGTGCGCAGCGGCCAGATCGAGCGTGCGTACAAACCGGGCAAGGGCGGCCTGATTGTGTTTGACGACGGCGACATTGAAGACGACCTGGGCGCCGAGCGCGATGCGTACATGGCGCTGGCCGACATGCCCGTGATTGACGACGACGGCCGCGACGACGACCTGGGTAGTGAGTCGAGTGAAGAGGAGGAGGAGGAGGAGGATGACGAGGAGGACGAAACAGAAGAACAGGCACCACCGCCACGCGCCGGCCAGAAGCGCAAGTCCTGGCTGGACGACGAAGAGGAGGACGAAGACGACAGCGACGACGACCGGCCACGGCAGCGGCGGCGGAGCAACTCGTCGAGCCCCATCCCGGATGCGCCGCGGCCCAAGTCGAGGCCCTTGCTTTCCCTGAGGGGGCGGCAGCAGCCATCCAGTGACACCCTCGCCTTTTCGGACGAGTCCCGGCACGACGAAGACGGAGCACCTGCATCCTCAAAACCCACAAAGTCAAAGAAAGGCCCCTCCGCACGCACACTCCGCCGCCGCCTGCTGCGCCTCAAGCACGACAACGAGACCATCCTGCGCAAATACTACCGCATGGGCGCCTCCTACTCCGAGCCCATCTCGTCCATGATGTACTCGCTGGCCTCGGAGCTCGGCCGCGAAGACAACGACCTGCTGTGGCTCACCATTGTCGGTGTCACGTCCATGGAGCTGTACGGCCGCTCGTCTGCCGGTGTCGGCGTGTCCATCCGCAGCGCTGACGGCCGGCCCACCACGGGCTGGATGGGCATGCGCGGCGCGCGCATCCGCCAGCTGCTGCGCGACGAAGTGCGGCGTCTCAACCCACCAGAGTCGGCACCGCAGGCTTTATTAGGCAATGGGGGTGTGAGTAGTGGCCGCGCCTCGCCCGACATGGGCATCATCCCAACGACGGCCCGCAGCCCCGAAGACACGAGCATCCGCCTGTCGCCCGAGCCCAAGTTCTTGCTGATCCGCCACTGGAGCCTGTACGACAGCATGCTGCACTCGCCCTACCTCTTCTCGCGCCTCAAGATGTGGAGCGAGACGGGGCTCAAGCGCCTGCACAAGCTGTTTGCCAAGATGGGCGTCAGCCTCGTCCAGTGCAAGCAGAGCTACTCGCACATGGACATGATGCTCAAGCGCGAGCTGCGCGTCAAGCTCTTGAAATACGCATCGCTCTACAATCTCGACGGCATGGTGCCCACCATTGACACGGACGGGAAAGACCGCGCCGGCGCCAAGGACGGTTGGGGTTTTGTGCGCAGCTGGGGCTGGCGGGCGACGCTGAGCGCCCAGGACGTGGCCGTCGTCATTGGCGCTCTCCTCGAGGTCGGCAAGAACCAGGGCGCGGCAACAGGGACCACGAACGGTTCGTCCGGGAACAACAACAACAACAACGCTAACAACGACGCCCGCGACGACGAGGGCAGCCTCGACGAGGAGGACGACCCGTCCGAGGAGTGGGTGCCGCGCTTCTGGGAAGCCTACGACGCGCTGGAGAGCATCGAATTTTTGAAAGACGGCCTGCGCACCGCCAAGTTCTTGCACCGCGCCATCTTCAATACGGGCACCGCCCTCATCAAGAAGAAGCAGATCACCCACCTGCACGCCTTCCGCATGTGCATCGTCAAGGACGGGCCCGACGCCGCCGTCTTCAACCACCCCGGTGCTTTGACAAAACTGGCGCTGTGGATTGGCGAGGCGTTGGCCGAGCAGGAAAAGGATGCCACCGGTCGCCTGGCGCACGGCGGCCGCGGCACGCCCCTGGTGGTGGCCTCGCTCAACGAGAAGCGCGGCGTTTATGTGGTCGTGGGTACGGGCGGCGGCGGCGGGCCGGACATGCTAGCCCAGAACCGGACGGCGGCCCTCAAGAAGCAAGAGGCGCGTGCCGCGAAAGCCAAGCTGCGCGAGGACAAGCGGCACGCCCGGAAAGCCCAGCGCGAGGAGGCCAAAGAGCGAAGGCGGGCGGAACGCGCAAAAAACGGCGACGATGACGACGACGCAGAAGAGGAGGAAGAGGAGTCGGAGTCGGAAGGCTCCGAGTCGGACTCGGAATCGGACGACGACGAGGTGGAGGAGACGGCCAACGAAAACAGCCGCGGTTTTGGGTTGAACCGCTTTGGTACAGCGTTTCAGGACGTCGTCGCCGAGACCAACACGCGCGTGCGCATCGACAGCTTTGAGCACTGCGTCGTGGAGGTCAAGAAGGAGGACCTGGGCGGCTTCCTCGAGAGCCTGAGCATGAAGGCAGTGGTGGGTTAAGAAGGAGGACGGGAAAAGAGGGAACGACGGGGCTACGTATTGGGATGGTTATTTTGCTGGTGTTTATTCCGTGTCTACCGTGTCTATATCTCTTTGCTTTTTTTGTCTTGTTTTGTTTACTGCATTGCATGCTATTGTATGTTTTGTCTTTTCTCGTCTACTTTGCTATTCACTGTCACGTTCGATACAGACTATACGGGTACAAAATGAATTACGCTTCATTGTTCTAAATTCAGAAAGAGGAGAGTTCCCAAAAGTAACCAGAGTGGCGATCGCTGCGTGAGGATATTAAAATATCAAAGAGCATGACTCCAAGGAACGCCCTGCCCATTCACCTCCCAACACTTAACCCTAGAATGCAAACCACCGCGCTAGCTCGGCCTTGACGGCGTCCACATCGACGTCGGCACCCTCGTCCACGGCCCAGGCCACAATGCCGTCGGGCCGCACCAGGAACGCCTGCAGGCCGCGCTTGGCCGCCACCGCCGGCGCAGCAAGGTAGCCGACGCGGCCCGTGTAGCCGCCGGCGTCGAGGAGGTCTTTGAGAGCAGAGTCGCTGCCGTCCGTCAGATCCACGAGCAGGCCGTGGCCCGCTGCCAGGTGATGGTTCAGGCGCGGGCTGCCGGCGCTGTCGTCGCTGTTCTCGTCCTGGCCGTCGAGCACAAAGTCGGGCGCGCTCAGCCCGACCAGAGGATGCTTTTGGCCGTTACTGAGGTTGTACTTTTGCGACAAGCCCCAGAAGAGGCCGATGAACAGGTTGGCGCCGTCGACCGTGTCGATCGTCCGCTGGAACAAGGACCGCACGGCTCGCCCATACACGTCGGGCACAAACGCCATGGACTGCGCGCGCGACATCTCGAGCACCTGCTCCGCCACCGGTAGGCGCTCGGCGTCGTACGTGTCGAGGAGAGACGTCTCCAGGGGACTGGACGGGTTGGCACTTTCTCTCCGCACGGTGGCCGCCAGCTTCCACCCGAGGTTCATGGCGTCGCCCATGCCCAGGTTCATGCCCTGCGCGCCAAACGTGGCGTGCGTGTGCGCGGCGTCGCCCGCTAGCAGCACGCGGCCCCGGCGGTAGTGCACCGCGTGGCGGCAGCGGTCGGTAAACGACGTGGCCACGCGCAGCGCCGTGATCTGCACCTCGGGCACGCCCGTGACGCGCGTCAGCACCGTCTGCAAGTGCTCGATGGTCAGCTCCTGGCTGCGGTCAAAGGCGCCGCCGTCGGCGTCCATGAGGTAGACGGTGTCGCCAAAGACGCCCGCAATGTAGAGGCCGCCGTCGGTCACCGTGAATCCGGGTTTGAGTCTGTCGGCATTCGTAATGTCGCAGCGCATCGCGTAGCCCGTAAACTTGGGCTCGGAGCCCTCGACGCGGAAGCCGGCCGTGCGGCGCACCATGCTCTGGCCGCCATCGCAGCCGACCAGCCAGCGGCCGGTGAACGACTTGGTCGTTTCGTCCGCCTTGTCGAGCACGTCCACGACCACCCGCGCACTGCCCTCCTCGCTGCCCTCCACGATCTTGGCCAGCGCGTGGCCGCGCAGCACCTCCACGCCCAAGCGCTCCGCGCGCTCGCCGTACACGGCCTCGACGGTCGCCATGGTCGTCGGGCCGGGCACCATTCCCGGTCCGTTGACACGGTACTTCCAGCGCGCCAAGTCCATCTTGTTGGCGTCAAAGAACATGCCGGCAAAGTGGCCGCCGAACTGCATGCCCTCGGTCTTCTTAAAGAGCTGCGTCGAGGCTGGCGGACCACCGGGGCCGCCCCGGTTCTTCATCATGCCCTTGAGGTTGGCCTTGTCAGCGGGGAAGACGGCGTCCAGCAGACCGCGGCGGGCTAGGCACTCGAGCGTTAGGGTGTTGACGCCGCGGAAGCCCAGGGGCGCGGCCTTGAGGGGCGAGTCGCGCGCGGCATCGCGCTCGAGAACGAGAACCGAGGCGCCGGCGAGGGCCAGCTCGCCGGCCAGAAAGAGGCCAATGGGGCCGGCGCCCGCGACGATGACGTCGTATGTCTTGGACATTGTGGTGGGTGTGGATTTGAATTTCGAAAGGTAGAGTGGATGCTGGGTTTGGTGTTGCTGTTGCTGTTGTTGACTTCTTCTCATGTCCTCAATTCATGGCGCCTCCTCCTGCTTTTATGCTTTTTAGAGCCCAATGCCCCGGGTCGTCGTCGGTCGTCCATTGCTCGTCCATCGGGCCCGCGCCTGTCGTCGCCGTCGTCGTTTCCAGAGCCCGGGCGCTGCTATTGTCCGGCGTTTTGGCGTTTTGGCTGGCTCGGGCGTTAAAAAGCCCCGGGCCTCGCTCCCCACGCCAAAAAGCAACCCAGGGTTGCATGTCAGCAATTGTCGAGAATCGCACCCCGTCCCCATCGTTTTGGGTCTGTTGTCGATGTTTTCTTACTGGTTCCTCCGTCTGGCCAGGCTCCAGCCGTCCAATGTCCCCACGAGAGCTCTCCGTGTCCTTCCGTCTGCGTCAAGAGTGTCCTTTTGTCCCGGTCGTCTCCGTTTCGATAGTCGTGACAGCCCAAGGATTCTGCATCTAGGGGCCCGGTGAGGCTGTGGGTCTCGACGAAGGCAACAGTCCCCTCGGTCGCCAGGGTGGCCCTCTCTGTGAAAGCGGTGTCATGTGTGTTGGTATGTTGGCATCGAGCGGAAACCATCACGTACGTAAATGGACACTGGCCGCAGTTCTTTGCGCCCGGCAGATTGTATGGCTCCCCTTTGGCCTTTCCCTGCTCAGCATCGGGGCTTGGCTCCTTCTCTCTTTGCCCCATCGTGCGACACTCGGCAGAAGCAACATGCGGAAGGCACGACCTGGGCGATGCCATGCCGTCTTTGAAGCCTGAGGGCTCTTTCCCAACACGTCGGCCAAGTTGCCGATCGCACAGAATGGCAGACAGAGAGCTGCCGGGTTCCTCAGTAATTGCACAAAAAGCGAATCACAAAGACGAAAATCGTCGACAGCGGCATTGGCATCGTTCTACACAGCCACAATAAGTGTGTCTTTTTTGCAACCGAACAACAAAAGTCGTGAGCGCAGTCTACGCTGTCGCCTCTTTTACATCCTCTTTCCCGTTTGGGACAGTGGCTGAGTCGGTTTTCTTCTTGTCTGCTGGCAGGCTCGTGCTTGCCCTGTCTTGAGGGGTTATTGGTATTGGAAAGGCTTTTTTTGCGCTGTTTCTTCAAACTTTAATGCTCCTTCCTGTTTTTCTTCTCTTTTGTTTCCTTCGCTTGTTTTCTGCGCTTAGACAGATGAGGAGATGCATCGGCATGGCAGGAACGACGGGACTGGTATATAAGTTGCGGGAAGGCGCGACCTGGGGAACGCATCTCACAGGCAGGTTGCGACACCAAAGGGAAAGAGCAAGCCACATTACATCGGGCAAGAACAGCCCAGACACGAAGTTGGAATCAACGAGTTCGAGTTCTTCTACGACGTACGTTTTGTACCTTATTTGAGTAACGTTCTCGGCGGGTGTTTCGAGTCCACTTCTTGATCGACGATACAGGGACACACTACAGATTGCGTCAACACCCGTTTCCCTGTCACGTTTCCCTGTCACGTTTCTCGGTCACGCCCCCCTTTCATACCGAAACGCTCTACCAATCGATCGGAATACGTGGAGACACTATCTAAACGACGTGGCCTGGCCCTGACACCTCGATCTCCCCTCGATCGCGCCTGCCTCGCCCGCTGCCTCCCCCGTCTTTGTGCTACAGCAGTCAATCGCCGCAATCACCGCAAATTGTTTTTCGCAGTACGTTCCTTCCCAATTGTGTGTTGCAGAAACCAGCGTTCTTGCCGCCTGCGCAATGGCTACTCTCTGTGTCCCTCCCGGCGCTTGCGCTGATAGTATTCCATCGCGCCTTCCACTTTGTCACACGCCAAGCCAAAAGTCATCAACTAACAGCTGAGAAGTCGCCGCAGCAGCCGGCCAGTGACATAAGGGCGAAGGGACAGAAGCCCGCCCGGCACGGCTGGAACTTGAGCCTGGACAAAGAAGCGCCGCCAGGCCTCCGACAAAGCAAGAGAGACTTGGACTGATCCGACGTAATACCGCCGCAAATGTGAGTAATTGAGCGCTCCAAAGCAGACCCAGAACGGCCCCAAAACGGCTCCAAAACGGGCGCTGGCCGAGGTCTGGCCCGGCCTCGCCCATTGCGTCCCCAAACAGCATCATTGCCCCGTTTCATGGCCCCAGCGACCCCCCCAAGCGCCGCCAGAACCTCGCAGCGAATAGCGAATCGCTGTGATGGATGACGTTGGTGGCAGGCAGCCAGTTGCTGTTCTCCTGTTCTCCTGTTCTCCTGTGCTTTACCTTGCTGTTCTCGTGCTGTTAGTGCAGTTCGCTGGCGCAGCTTCCCACTGGTGGCGGATCGTTTTAACGCCCTTTTTGCGCTACGGCGAAACCGACCCGCCCAGCCCAGTGGCCCGTGGCTCCTTCCTTTCCCTTCCCCTCCCCGTACACCTCTTTCCTTCCCGCTGTCCCTCTCCAACAATCGCCTCGTACTCGTGTACCTCTCTAGGGAAAGAGCCCCTCCATCTCGCCCTCTCTCCTTGCTCCTTGCTCCTGCCTCCTTGCTCCTGCCTCCTTCTCCTGCCTTCCCACACTCTCCTCGTCTCAGACAGGGACACGCACACGCAAACATAACGCAACACGCAACGGAAAACTGACCGGTAAGACGACGACGACGGGGCCCCTTTCCACCTCACGCACGTTTTTGACGGTACTAGCCCGTGCCTCCTTCCCTCCATCACCCCGTTCCCTCCCTCCCTCCCTCGTGCTCTTTCCCCCCTCCTCTGCCCCTGCCCCTTCCGCATTTGCGACGACAATAAACGCCGCCAACAGCAGCAACCAAAAAAACGGGCAGCGCAAAACATCACCGTTTTACAATCCTCTTCCCCTCTCCATTTTCCCCTTTGGACACTTCCACGGCCCTCAATCTCCCCACCATCTTGTCCTAGTTTGGCGGCTTACGTTTGTGTCCTTTTTGTTCAAGACGATCCCTCGAAGGTACCCAGGCGCCCCGCGACCCTCGATCATCATCGCCAACGAAACTCGCGTGCCGACGATCGAATCCTTCGGAAAGCTCGCCTCGATCCGACGTCTCTCTCTTTCTCTCATACCTCCTCCTCCCGCCTATTCTGCCCACCCCCGGATTTCAACCGGCTGGCCGGCGCAAGCGCATGACCAGCAGCGTCGCGAGGTAGAATTACCACCCGCCGAACGGTGTTTCCACACACGGACGATAGAGGAAAGAACCGAAAAGGGAACGACATAAACTAGAAAGACAACCACAATGGGCAAATCGTACGTTTGATCCGCAACGCCCGGTCTTGTGTTCTGCCGGAAGCACGCGGGGCGATGGCTCCGCAGTGTCGGCGCAACACGCCCGGGCTACGGACTGCCGGGGGGGGGGGGGGGGGGGGGGGGGGGGGGGGGGGGGGGGGGGGGGGGGGGGGGGGGGGGGGGGGGGGGGGGGG
>WOUA01000123.1:0-33525 GCA_021397985.1 Sporothrix dimorphospora
CCCCCCCCCCCCCCCCCGCCCCCCCCCCCCCCCCCCCCCCCCCCCCCCCCCCCCCCCCCCCCCCCCCCCCCCCCCCCGAATATGTGTATTACCTCGTACGCCCCGGCGACATTGACGGCCACTTCATGGGTTTTCTCGGCATCGCGCTTGCTGGTGGAAGTATCAATGACTTTCGTCACGGTGCCTGTGTCTGTCGCCATTATATCAAGTGTTTTGAAAAGATGAAGACCACAAATGTATATCTTCGTAGCGAGGAAAGTAGACTAGGCCGAGGCGTAAGAGCGCTGTATATATATAGGTTTTGGATTTCGTGCAATCGTAGATTGACAGACAGGTCGCTATTGCTGGTCGTGCTTTTCCGCGTCTGCATGCATTACCATGCCCAAGCTGCATTTGTCAGACGCCGCCGGTGAGCCTTCACGCATAGCATACGCGGTCGATTTGCACTCACCACAAGAAGCTATATCAGCCAAGAAATGGATTTCACCTCATTAGGCAGTTAGACTTTGCACGGTCAAGCCTAGTTGACACATGGCGTAGCAGATAAGACTGTCCTTCCCTGGACAAAACTAGTATGCATCGAATGGGGAGAATGGAGGCTTCCATTCAAGCTATTTTTCCTGTGCGCCGGAATCGGCTGTAAAAACCGATGTTGTACGTCGTAATTTTACCACTGGTATATCTCCTCTTTTGTCCCGCCAAGACGACATTTCACTATATTCGGTTAGGCAGTTAGACTTTGCGCGGTCAAGCCTAGTTGACACATGGCGTAACAGATAAGACTGTCCTTCCCTGGACAAAACTAGTATGCATCGAATGGGGAGAATGGAGGCTTCCATTCAAGCTATTTTTCCCGTGCGTCGGAATCGGCTGTAACAGCCGATGTTGTACGTCATAATTTCACCACTGGCATATCTCCTCTTTTGTCCCGCCAAGACGACATTTCACTATATTAGGTTATGACGTGGATCGTCCATTTACAGACAGCGCCGGTACTCTACACTTCGTAAAAGTATTAAGTAGTACGACGCAAGTCTAGAGACGTGCACAGTGTTATCAAGCAGCCGCAAGAAGTCAAGCTCGAGACGACAATTTGATCTATCTTCTTGACGACGAGACAATAAATACCAAAGTCTTCCTCTCATAATCTCATGCAGGCTGCGCTCTGCGCTCTAATCTCTATATTCACCTAATTCACCTATGCGAGTAGTTAGACAGCGATTGCCTTGGACTACTAAAACCTCTAGGCTATCTGTGCTGCTACAATACTATATACGGAGTGCCAATGGCCGATTTAGGCACCCACGGGGGTGAAAACACGGCAGAGATCCTCGGGTATGCTGAACCATGGATCGTGGCCCCTGGTGACACGGTTGCAATCAAGGTGAGACGCCCCATGGAGCTCTGAATTCTGGTGAAAGACCGAAGCAGTCCGCAATACTCTGTTCTGTGGACGTGACAACAACACAGGCCAGGCCAGACCAGACAGACCCATATAAGATAAGAACTCCAGCTGACGAGAATTGTGCGTAGATATCATGTACAGAGCCGGAGTATACCTATCGCACCGTCCGCCTAATTCAGGGCATCGATCTGGAGCACTCCCCCAAAAAGGTCGAGGAAGAGATCGTCGAGATTCCCCGCGGCCGACGACAGGGCAGGTTTCAGACGGCTACACCGGGGTCATTTGGTCATGTTCCTACCTGTGGACTGTCAGTCGCCGCAGAGCAGGGCCTCCAAGTTTCGTTCTATGTGCAGCCGTGGTTACTGGACTGCCGGCACGTGCAGACTCTAATTTCTACTTTGGATCCTGTCTCGCATACTGGGTTCTCCATTAGCTTGAACAGTCGAGGCTCCATTGACGTCAGCGTTGGCACAGGGCACGAGGTCGAAGTCGTAGCCACCGGCCTCAAACTTCAAAAGAAGACGTGGTCGAAAATCAAGCTCGTGTTGAATAGCCGGTCGGTATTGATGACTACGACGCACGTCGCTTTCCGCGTCGAGCCAACACTAGCCCCAGCTGCATTCGAAGGGAAACTGGACGGCGAAGCGCTGGTATTCACACCGGGACCACTTCTCATTGCGGCTAGCCAAACTAGTGCTGCCGCTCGTAGCAGCAATCAAAAACCCCAGGCGACAGACTTCTTCAACGGCCGTATCGACCGCCTCTCCTTGAAGACAAGCGGCAAAAAACCGTTGGTACTCGCCAAATACGACTTTGCGCTGGACATGTCGAGTGACCGCATCGTCGATGTGTCGGGCCGTGGTCAGGATGGTGTTCTGGTCAACGCGCCCACTCGTGCCGTCAGGGGTCACGACTGGAACGGGTCCGAGAGCGACTGGACACGGGCGAAGTTCGGCTACGGCGCCATACACTTTCACGATGATGATCTGGATGACGCGGAATGGGAAACGGACTTCACCATTACTATTCCGGCGACGGCGCGCTCTGGCGCCTACGCAGTCGAGGTAGAATCAACCAACGGCCGAGATAAAGACGCCGTTACTTTCTTTGTGCGGCCGACGCGTTGGACGTCCGACAATTCTCAGAAAGTCTGCCTCGTGTTTTCGACATTCACATACCTCGCGTATGCTAATGAGCACCTGCTCGAAAACTCAGTCGATCTCGGCCCAGGATTCGACATCGACAAGGTTCAGAAGAGTGCCGAATTTTTTAAGATCCGCCGCCGCGACGATCTCGGCTTGTCTTGCTACGACCACCACAGTGACGGTTCTGGCGTCACCTACTCGTCCTCAAAGCGTCCCATTTTAAACACCCGCCCCGGTTATATTATGTGGGCATTCTCCCGCCCGCGGGAGCTGTCTGCCGACCTTATGATGGTAGGGTTCCTCGAACGTGAGGGCATCCCTTATGAGATCCTGACCGACCACGACCTGCACGCCCGCGGGGCCAGCGCGCTCGGAGGTTTTAACACGGTCATCACGGGTTGCCATCCAGAGTACCCTACTTACCAGTCGTACGCCGCCTACAACGCCTACGCTAGAGCCGGCGGGAACCTTATGTACCTAGGTGGAAACGGGTTTTACTGGGTGAGCGGCTTGAACAATGCCAGTTCGCACAGAATCGAAGTGCGGCGAGGCGACGTAGGAGTGCGCACCTACGGCCTTCCGGGCGGAGAGCATATCAATAGCCTCGACGGACAGCGAGGCGGCCTGTGGCGGTCTCGCGGGATGAGCTGCAACACGCTGTTCGGGGTGGGCTTCTGCGCTCAAGGAACGGGCCCGGGCGTGCCCTACAGGCGGACCGAGGCATCCAGGGATCCCAAAATTGAGTGGATGTTCACGGGTGTGGTTGGCGATCTGATCGGCGAGCACGGCTTCGGTGGCGGGGCGTCGGGCGACGAGATCGACCGATACGACGTAGAGAATGGGAGCCCCGAGGGGGCGTTAACGATCGCTACGAGCGTCGGCCACAGTGATGACTTTGGTATCGCCGTCGAAGACTTGAGCTTTCCCGCCGTGAACACCCTCGGCACTCAAACGGATCTGATTCGCAGCGACATAATCTACTACGTCGGTGTCGGCGGTGGCGCCGTCTTTAGCGTCGGCAGCATTAATTGGTACTGCTCCTTGGGCTGGGACGACTACGACAACAACGTGGCTAGGTTGACTGGCAACACCATTAAGGGATTCTTAGCTGGAAAGCGATAAAAAGTGCAGAGTCGTTTGACAATATAGTTGAATTTTAATTGCCGTCACGGATAGTAGTATCCTTGGGGCCGAGAATAAGTTTTTTTTAGTGAATGGAACTTAATTGGCTAAACCTTGAAAAGTAATATAAAGAAAACCATACGATTACATAACAAAAAGAGGTTGTTACGAGTACGGCCCCTACGAGGCCTCGATAATAGGCTGGATAATAAAGCACACCAACCCCGTATATGGACTAACTATAATACGTATATCCGGGTAAGGATATAGCTAATACGGCCGGGAAAGTACTAGCTATTCCCAAACACCAAAAATCACAATCACTACATTATAGTACTTTACGAAAAAACATATTAATCTAGTTTATTTATCTTAAATAAAATGCCTCGCCCAAAACATGCTACGGAGGACGAAAGGCAAGAAGCGATTCGACTTTCTAAACAAAACTGGATTATAAAGAAAATAAACTCGCAACAAGAAAAAAAAATATAGGACACATATCAAACGAATTTAAAGAACAAGGAAAAAGAATATACGGTAAAGCAAAAAAGAAAGAGAAATCAAGAAGAACATCTATAGGAAGACGAAACAATTCATCTTCCGTCTTCTTCTTTTACCCTCCCAATTCCCGGACCTCCTCCATCTCGTCAATCATCGACAAGTCCTCGATTGTCGCCATCTACGCCACACTACGGTTCGCCTCGCCCTGCCTGCCGGCCCTTTCCTCGTGGATTCTACCATTAGTTTACTGGCGTAATAAGCCCGGATATGCCGCGCGTTACAAGTAATATACCCGCACGTCCGGCACTAAAGCCCGTCAGTCCTCGGCCGACAAAGGCATGCAACCGGGACACACGAGGGCGGTGGGAATAAGAAGCCGGCCAGGTCCTCTTACGTCTTAATCACGTCGAGCTCTTAAACCGCGTCCGCAACAGCCCGTCGCTCTTGCGCCCGAATGGCACCGTGTTTTGCTTGCATATAGCTATAAACGTCGTCAGCAACACATGCATAGCGGCATGCTGTCCAAACGACAAGCCGGTGCTCGTGCAAGTGCGTGAACGGAGATATGTCCATTGTTGTTTTCTTGATGACAATGATACAAAGGCGAAAGCGTGTCGAGACGCGTCCGGTGGCGAGTTTAAATACATTGCCTTTTGACTCAATCCCCTGCTCTCCAACCTTGTCGTTGATCACGTCGAAACGGATACGCCTTGTAGCACCCCTGCCTTAAAGGTGGTAATACCTTGGTGGAATACTTGCTTGAAGTGACAAGGGTATCACTAATAAAATTGCCGATACAAGATGAATTCTTTCAAAAACGCCCCACGAGATGCAGAGGGCTGACACGATCCCCCTGTCGACGCGTCTCTTGCTGGCCATGGCCAATCACACCAGCGATTCTTGACTAAATTCTTGAAGCATCGGCAGGGGTCCTTAGCAGGGCTTCTCAGAGAATCGTGAGAAGATATTAACGAGTGACACCCTGCCGGTATACACCGACGACCTGAGTGCGAGTCAGGTCCTGTTAGCTCCCTACCTTCTGGTCTTTGTATTCTGCTAGGGTCCACCGGTCCCCCCAGGCGCGACCCCGGGTCCGGCTTCCCGTTGCCACGTATCGTCTACGTCACGCGACCGACCGTGTCTTGCAGACCAGAGACGCAGTATAGCCGCCACGCCGGCACGGCCACCTGCATTTTGTCCACTAACTTAACCGGCTTCCACCATATCATATTCGGACGCGGTGCGCTGTGTCATCGGGGGCGTGTCGCTGGCGGCGGGCTTTGCACCTCGCGCCGCGCGTCCAGCGCACACGCGGGTGGATCGGCCTCTCTGTGTTTCACTGTGCTTAACAGATCCGGCAACCGCCTGCTCTCATTAGCACCGCAGCTACCGACGCCGGACACCACGAGAAGGTCTGCTGCTGTCGTCCTACTGCTCTTTCAAGCAGCGTCCAGGGTGCTCACCGGAGGCTGTGCGGCCTAAAAGCCACAATATCCAAGATCATTCGTCATATGATTGGTCCGTTTCCTCGTGTGGCGTCCCTGTCCTTTTTATCCACACTCGTGCCGTCCCGTCCCTTCGTTGTATCGTTCTTCCGTTCCTGTGAGGGGTCGTGTGTTGTCAGATCTGCTGGTGAGGCGCCATATTTGTAACACTTTGCCTCGCTCCGTACTCTATACCACAATGTGATTATGATACGCCGACTGTTGCCGACAAAGTACGCCTAGAAGCAGCACCAAGCTTTGTCCTTTTTGTTTCACTACTTCGAGCTAAGCAGTCTCCGACTTTAAAACTGCGTTATTGTACGGGTTTGACAAATAAAGTCATGGATTACAAAGATCAAATGACCGAAGAGATGCAAGAAGAGCGTGAGGATTTGCAACGAGCTTTGGATGACATTGAGGCTTTTGGAGAGCGATTCAAGTGGTAGGTGAAAAGAACACTTCAATATCCCTTTACAGCTACTAACTAGATTATTTTCGCAGCCCTAGTGAGTTCTGCGACAACGAAGTCTGTAACAGGTCATGCTTCGTTCGCTCTTGCTTCGACTGGTGTCTCACGCATCGCCACCCCTCTGTTGAGGATAGGGACGGCACGGTTTCTGTTCAGGTTCAACATATTACGAGCAACGTTGAAGGGCAACTAGTCTATGAGAATGTTATTGAACAACGACGAGTATGTGCGGACAATGAAGCGAAGGCTTTCCCGGGGGATTGTAGAGTCGTCACGTCACCTTTCGTTGGCGACGACGAGTTGTGGCAGTTCGAGCACGAACGACAAATGAAGGAAATTATGGCACGAGAATCACCTTGATAGGAGAGCCGGTGATTAAATCTGTAGTTTAGAAAGCAAGTGAACCTAATGCCGATAAAGTGTTAAAAGCAACAGTGTAATAGGCCAAGCGGTAGGCAGAACCTAGTACCTGACTCAAGACGGCGTATACGTAACGAGACGTCCAGAGCTCTATAACGTGTAAAGAAAAGTATACGATTACATAACAAAAAGAGGTGCCTTTAGATCACATCCCGTCGCTCTTTTCCAGCCATCATTGTTACAAAGGCACTTCCCAAGGGAGAGTATCTCTGCTAGTTACTCAGGCTAGGGGAGGGGGTCTTGTTCTAGTAAGAACAGTGAGAAGGTATAACGGTTACACAATTGTTAAACAATAACGGAGGTAGTGGGTGTAGTGATTATATGCAATGATGGCATAGGAATACAGGTTAGTATTAGTTTGTAATACTGGAAGTATTCGTTCCCAACAAGAGAATCCTTTAGCTTGGTCCAGCTGTTAATAGGGCAAGGTATAAAAGATGCACCGCCGATAACGCGTCGTAAAAAACCAGTAGTATATATTTCTAGTGTAAGCTCCGCCTTATGTCCTTTTAGACTTAAGCGGTTAAGTACGATTAAGGCCCTCGAATACATAGCCCGGCCGCTGAGGGCGGTCAAGAACGGTACCATAATATAAACGAACTACTACGCGATTTTCTGAGGAGCTTGAACAGTTG
Organism: Sporothrix dimorphospora; assembly: GCA_021397985.1. Lineage (NCBI taxonomy): Eukaryota > Fungi > Ascomycota > Sordariomycetes > Ophiostomatales > Ophiostomataceae > Sporothrix > Sporothrix dimorphospora. The sequence continues at coordinate 7,182 of WOUA01000123.1, forward strand.
CGAGCGGATGCATGGTTTAAGAGACTGGGACTGCTACCATCAATCCAATGAGGCTCCTGGCCACCTCGGCTGCTGCGAGGCAAGTGGTCTCACCGTTGTTATCATAGGCTGGCGCCACCTCGACGACATCGGCGCCAATAACCTTCAGCCCGACGAGCCCGTCTAGGATGGTGAGAAGCTCGCGCGTTGTCCACCCGCCGGGCTCCGCGGTGCCCGTGGCCGGCGCGTACGCCGGATCCAGCACGTCAATGTCCACGGTAATGTACACCTTGCCGGTGCCGACGCGGGCCTTCAGCTGGTCGATGACGCCTTGCGTGCCCAGGCGATCGATGTCGCGGGCTGTGATGATGTCGAAGCCGCAATGCGCATCGTTGTCGAGATCGGCGCGTTCCGTGCCGAGTGGCGCGCGGATTCCAGCGTGGATGGACGAGTGGTTGGAAATGAGGCCCTCCTCGTGCGCGATGTGTAGAAACGTGCCGTGGTTCACGGCGGCGTACTCAGTGACGCCACCGCCGCGGACGTGGGGGTTCCAGGTGTCGATGTGCGAGTCGAAGTGGATAACGCTCACGACGCCCCAGTGCACAAACGTCGAGCGCAGCGCCGCGAGGGTGATGGTGTGGTCGCCGCCGAGCATCATGATGCGGGGGGTGGCGGCGACCGACGCATTGCTAGCGGGGCGGCCCGAAACGATCTTGTGGGCCTTGACCAGCTGTTTGAGCGCCACGGTGTTGTCGACGAACGTGAGTGGCGCGTCGCCGCAGTCGACTAGCGTGGCCCACTCCTCGAAAAGATTGTGGCCCGAGTAGATACTCCACGAGTGCGCGCCTGTCACGCGGCGCGAGCCGTCGCGGATGCCGTGCGGCCCAAAGCGGGCGCCGGGCCGGTAGGACGTGCCCGTGTCGAAGGGCGCGCCGAGGATGGCAATGTCGTACTTGGCCGTCTCGTCGTTGGCCTGTGGCCCGAAGCATGGCACGTAAGGCAGGTGGGCGAACGAGGTCAGACCGCCCACCGCGTCCGTTGTGAGGTCCACATCGTCACTTTCGCTGGCCGAACCCGCTCCCAGCCGGATCGGAACCTGGCCCGTGTTTGGGTGCACGGCGGCCATGGGCGGGAAGATGATTTCGCGCGCATGGCTCGCCGCCACGAGTAGCGAAACTAAGACAAGGCTCGATGTCGACGGCATCATTTCGATATGGTCGTGGATCTGAAGTCCACTAGCACGAGAGCACGAGAGCACGAAGCAAAATCCTAGTATTTGGTGTGCTATCCGGTGCGAGTGCTTGACAGTTGCAGTGTGACTGTAGTAGTGCATGAGAAAATGGTAGGACCCCTTCTTATCGAAAACCGGGAACGGCTGTTATAAACAAAAAGAGTAAACCGATTGGATCGGCAACATTAGTCTATTTCTGGAAGGAGGACGACTACGTCGCCATGCAAGATACCGTTTCAGTCGAGAATTAGGCAGTGATGCCAGCCTGCCGACCTGCCTACGCAAATGGCGTACCTCCGTCCTGATACTTGAGCACGACATGATTGGCGCACAGAGCCTCGGACGCCTATCTCGTATTTTCAAAGCCCGCTACTCCCCGGAAGCACGGTAGTTATCTCGGTTCCTTTGACCGCGTGTCGTCCAACGTACTCATCTTCTGAACGTGCGCAGCCTTCCATAGAGATATGAGATATAGAGATAGAGGGCGGTTTCTGAGATTCTTTGAGGGGACGGTACTCGGATACGACTCTGATTAACATCTTAATTCCATGATCACTATAATCACTTTGCATTGATTCTGCTACAAACCGAAACTAAGTGATTTTATATATGTAGATAAATATATAGATACACATATATATAGATGCGTTTTTCCGTTGGGGTTGCTTCGACTCTGGCACGAGCGAAAGATACCAACACCAAACTACCTGCTCGACTTGGACTTGACATCTTTTGCAACACCCGCTATGGAAGACATCGTTGTCGTAGACAACACGGCACCCGTTGTGGATCGCTGGAGCGACCCACAGTGGCCCCCTGGTACGGTGCGCCTCGAAGTGCTGAAGGCGTTGGAGGAGCATCACCAAGGCGATATAGACATCGTGCTGCAGCCGCGGCCGACGTCCGACCCAAACGACCCACTCAACTGGCCGACTTGGCGAAAGTACCTTAACTTTGGCCTGGCCACCTTCTTCGCCATGATGGGGTCGGCGCAGGTGTCGGCGACGACGCCGACGTGGGGTCCCATGGGCACCGAGCTGCACTTCAGCGACACGGTGCTCAACGACACGTATGCCATCGGCTGTGCCACACTGGCCTTGGGCGGCTTCATGCTGATCCCGTTCGCGCTTAAGTTCGGCCTGCGGCCCATCTACGTGATCAGCTGCGCCGCGCAGCTGGCCGTGATGATTTGGGCCGCCCGCACCGAGACGGCGGCCGACTGGTGGGGCGTCAACGCCGTGCAGTGCTGGCTCGGCGCGCTGGCCGAGTGCATGGTACAGATGACCATCACGGACATGTTCTTTGTGCACCAGCGCGGGATGATGAGCTCCATCTACGTCTGGGCGTGCCAGCTGGGCGGCAACCTGGCGCCGGTGGCGGCCGGCTACATCACGAACTCGCAGGGGTGGCGCTGGGTGTGGTGGTGGTTTGTTATCCTGTTCGGTGTGGAAACGGTGGTGATGATCTTTGGCTTTGAGGAGACTAAGTTTAACTGGACCAAAGCGGCGGTGTTGTACGGCCGGGCACCGGACGGAGAGGACGGGGACTCCGCTGCCGTGGTCGACACACGCAGCGCTGAGGGAGCCGGCGGGCAGAGCATAGACGAAGAGATGTCGGAGCCACCGCCGCCCACAAACACAAAAACAAACACGCTGGACCGCGTGACCGACTACGCCGACCCCGAGAAGCAGCCGCACGTCGCGACCACCGGCCAGACCGTGCCAATGATCGACCCCCGCATTCCGCGCAAGACCTACTGGCAGAACGTGGTCTTTACGACCACCACGGAGGGCTCGTGGCGGCTGTTCGTGCGGCATGCCTACCAGCCGTTCCAGATCATGGTGACCATCCCCGGCGTCGGCTACATATGCCTTGTCTATGCTGTGATCTTGTCTTGGGGCACTGTGATGAGCGCCGCCCAGAGCACGTACATGCTGGACCCGCCGTACAACTTCAACTCCACCCAGATCGGCCTGATGAGCCTGCCACCTTTCATCGGCATCACGGTCGGGTCGCTGATCGTCGGGCCGATCTCCGACTGGATGGTGCTAAAACTGGCAAAGCGCAACGGCGGCATCTACGAGCCAGAGATGCGGCTGTGGGCGATGGTACCCTTCCTGGCCTTCCAGATTGCCGGTCCCTTCTGGTTCGGCTATGCGCTGCAGGACGGCCAGCCTTGGATCTCGGTCGCATTTGCTACCGGCGTTTCCAATCTCGGAACAGCACCCGTCTACAGCGTCTTACTGACCTACATGCTAGACGCATACAACGAGGTAGGACACATCCGCGACGCCCAGGAGCAGGTTTGGCAAGCGTGTTTTTGAGGTTAACTTGTTTATAGATTGTTGGCGACGCCCTTGTGGCGCTGACGTTCTCGACGAACACGTTGAGCACCGTCTACGTCTTCGCAATGACGCCTTGGATCTCCGCCGTAGGCATGTCCAACGTGTTCAACACCATCGGCGCCATCGGCACCGCCGTCCTGCTCTTTACCTTTGTCTTTATTTGGCAGGGAAAGAAGTGGCGCCACCGGAACGCCAAGCGGTATGCCCACTATGCGGCGAGGCAGTTTGACCCCCGTCCCATAATGGAGTATTCCGCCTAGGAATCGCAGAGACATCTTTTGTTTCTTGTTTCCAGGTCTCAGATTTTGTGTGTGCGGGAGTCGCCGAGAAGCCGTATCTGTGGAGCCACTACTACGACGCAAAGAGTCGGGCATCGTGTACTCGTAAGCTAGAAAGAAGATAGTTGCCAAACAAAATCGTACACTGCACAGCAAATCTGACTGTTCCGTTGGATGAAAACGTCCATATGCAGTAATCTAGCCGGCCAGCGTATCTATCTTATCTATACCCAGTCAACACCCAGCAATCCACTGACACCCCACCGACACTCCCACCCTCCCACCTGCAATACACTGACCATCCACCGCTATGTTGCGTCGCTCGCAATAAGCCTTATCTTCATATGGTCGGTCAGGCAAGATATTATGGAGGCTGCTGTCATTTGGATGCCGTCATTGCCGATCGCAGCTGGTGTTCATGAGAGGCGTTTATAGCTTCGTTGAGTAGGACAAGAGACGGCCAGTCGGGGCCCTTACATTCTCCTCAATCGTCCACGACGCCACAGACGTAAAGTAGCCTCACGTGCAAAAAATCTTTCTACCATGGCCCGTGGCGATAACAACTTTGTTCGAGGCGATATCGAAGTGACGGCGAAGCCAAGTCCTCGTCAGTACGCGGGTGTGCGAGGAGATGCTGGGGTGTCATGCCGCCGGCAGCGTATCAAAACCACCTTACAGAGCATTCTTGCGCTTTTTCTCGTTGCAGTTCTGGCAAACGTCGCCCTCTCCTCGCTGGGGTATGGTGTGTCGATCGCCATCCACCGTCTCGACCAAACAGGGCCTGCTGGACAGCACAGCTACGGCGGCAGCAGCGGGAACCGCGGCAGCACGCCGCACGACAGTGAAGATGCCGCACTGACGACCAAGGCGCCCAGACACAATGCCTGGGCGCCCCTCGCGCCCGAAGACAACACGGCCGTCTGGAATTGGCTGCACGACCCAGTGCAGGGCCTGAATCTAACGCTGCCGGACCGCGCCCAACTGAACGACAACTACGTGTTCTGGATCGACGCGCTCCCGCCCAACAAGTCGAGCGTGCTGCCGTTCCTGGACGGTGACGGGTCCACACCGCCGGTGTATGCCCGCGTGATCCTCGTCGAGGGTGGCCGGGAGGAGCCGGTCGTGCAGGAGTACATGGTGGGTCCCCTGCCAGTGGTCACGGCGGAGACAGACAAGACGAGGACCCGGATCGAGAAGCTCGACTACATCTACAACGGCGGTATGGGCGGCACTGTGCCATTCAACGCTCGTGCGGTGGACCCGCCAACGCGGCGGCCCCTCGACGCCCTCGTGGCGGTGGCCATGGCAGACCTGGCTGACATCACCGGCGCGCTGTTTGATGGCGCACAGTACTACGGCTCGCAGGACAACCGCTCGACCATCACGCTCAACACGGCAACACCGACGTCGCTGGACGGTAGCCGCGCCCACATGCACTCTGTCTTCTCCTTCCCAGGCCCCGCAAGGTTCCTGCTGCCCATCGACTTCTACGTGCTCGTCGACTGGAGCGGAACCGACCCCCGCCAATGGTCCGTCACGGGCTACGTCACCAAAGACCGCTTCTTTGCCGATGCCGGTGAGTTGCGCGCAGCGTTCACAGCGGGCGAGCTCGTGCCGGAAGTGCACCAGCGCCGCGACTACGACTGGGCGCTGCCCAAGTACCAGCCAGACCTGGGCGATCGGCCGCTGGAGAACCGTGCTGCGCCGCAGAGCAGAGAAATAGGCGGCAAGCGGTACCGCCTGGATGTGGCCGAGAAATACGTCGAGTACATGGGATGGTCGTTTTACATGACCCACTCGCGCACGCAGGGGGTGCTGTTCTACGACATCCGCTTCCGCGGCGAGCGCATCCTGTACGAGCTGTCCATGCAAGAAGCGGCGTCGCAGTACGGTGGCTTCCAACCCAAGGCGGCGTCGACCGTCTTCCATGACGTCGCCCTCAACCTCGGTGCCAGCCTGTTTCCGCTGGTCGCCGGCTTCGACTGCCCCCTGGGCAGCACCTTCTGGAACGTGTCGTTCCACGAGACGAACCGCACGGTCGTCCACCCCCATGCCATCTGCCTGTTTGAGCAGGACCCCGGCTACCCGTTGTCGCGGCACCGCGCGGGTGCCAGTGACTCGGAGCGGCGTCGGGGGCCGCCCTCGGACCGGGGCCGCGACAAAATCTGGGGATTTGAAACCCTCGGCGTCGTCAACAACGCCGAGCTCAACGTCCGCTTCATCGCGACGGTCGGAAACTACGACTACATCTTCAACTACGCCTTTGGCCTGGACGGCGCACTCGCCATCACCGTGCGCGCGTCCGGCTACTTGATGGCGTCACCCTACTACCCCGGTCACGAGGGCCGGTCCGGCCCGCGCATCCAGCAGGCCACGGAAGGTTCTATCCACGACCACGTGATCACATTCAAAGCCGACTTTGACGTGGTCAACGCGACCAACCGGCTGCAGAAGACAGAGCTGCGGGCGGTGCCTCAGACACAGCCCTGGTTCCCGGAGCTAGGCACCTTTGAGCAACTGCAGCTCGAGGTAAGCACGGTCGCGCAGGAGCAGCCGCTGGACTGGGCGCCGAACCACCAGACCATGTATAGTGTGGTACACGCGGACGCCACCAACGCCTGGGGTGAGCCACGCGGCTACCGCATAGTGCCGGGCCAGTCGAACGTCCACCTAACCGCCCAGCGGTCGCCGTGGTCGCGCGACAACATGGCCTTTGCCAAGTCGCACCTGGCGGTCACGCGGCAGCACGACACCGAGCCGCTAGCTAACAGCGTGCACAACTACAACCTGCCCTGGAAGCCGCAGCAGGACTTCGCCAAGTTCTTCGATAACGAGAGCGTCGACGGCGAGGATCTCGTCGTCTGGTTCAACCTCGGCATGCATCACTTCACCCGCGCCGAGGACGTCCCCGTCACGCTCTTTTCCGAGGCCGTAAGCAGCATCACATTTGCGCCCCAGAATTTTTTCGACCGCGCCCAGGACGGCGATCTGAAGAATCGCCGCTGGATCGTCCCGAACGAGGACACAGGCACCTTGTATATCGAAGACTACGGAACCGCGCCGCTTCCGTGCTTCGGCGAGTCCAAAGTGCCTGTAGAACAGATCTACGCACCGGCATAATCCCTAACGTACCAAAAGCCCTAGTTAGGTAGTCTATCAATAAGAGTACATCTCCATCCAAAACTATAAAACTTCTATGTCTCACTATGCAATCCTTAATTTATACCAGCTAGAAGTAGTACACGAAGGTCTTGTAAAAGAACATTTATTAACCATGGTGTACAAGTTACCAGGCCGTGGCCGGTCAAGGGCGCTATTGCTCCAGTTTCATGAAACTAATAAGAGGATTATAACAAACCCCAGACGGCATCAACTAAGAGGATTAAGGATAATTCAGGAATGTGTGTAAATCCGATTAAGACTTTTTATTTTAATTTAATATATCGTACGATTATATAATTAATAAGAAGATATAAATAACGGCGACGTATAATTACGATTTAATTAAATAAGTTATATTAAAAGTTTTAATACCGGATTAAGTAAATCTGCCGTGGGCCGCACCTAGCCTACTCCTACGCCTGCCCATTCTACCAAAACACCCAGTTACTCGGATTAAATGTTTAGTGTCTACGCTATATTTTGTGATGTTCGTTTTATGTATCTGTCGACTGTCGACAAAATTTAAAGTAAAGCGGACGTATTAGATAAGGCGGGAGGTTAACAAGCTCGTAGCCGTACCGTATTCTCGCCATGGTGGCCTAAAGCACGCCCTAAGCGTTGCGATGTAAGTGAATATAGATGCTATGCTTGCTCGATTCAGTCAAGAAGAAAAAATAAGACGGGATAACGTGCACAACGAATGGTGCGCGGTACCATTGGTGCAGGGCATCTGGTTTCATAGAGGTTGTAAGAGCAGTTCGTATAATCGAATATGATTAGCAACCAATACCTCCCTGTGCAAGTAGCAAGAACAACGGAGTGGATGGATGCTTGAATACTACCGAGTTGTGTGTGGGAGGTGGGGGAGGCACAAAGTATACACCCTCTCAAGGACACTTCTTTAAAGGCTGGTGCCTTAATGGTGCCCTACCCCCCTTTAATCAACATTTTGAAGGAAGGGGTTCCTGTCGACCAATTTATTTGTGTGTTATTGAGTTGTAATTTTTGCTGCTGGATGATGATGATATTCTGTATCAAATTGGAAATTGGTTGAAGCTGGACTATTATTATTATTATCCGCCTTTCTTAGCCACTCCTGGCTATTGGCGACTAGCTAGACAGAACCCTCCTGGGGAAAAAACTGCCACAGATCTAAGTGGGTGTGCGTTCTAGGTTATACGTTGCGTGTAGTAAGCCGCAGGTGCTTACCAGTAATAAATAAAACAAACAAATAAAACAAAGTAAACAAAATAAAACAGATAAAAGCTAGTACATAGGAAATAAACGATCGTAGTGTTAGCACCGGAGACGCCTCACGCCGGCGTCGGGGACCTCTCCAACTCTCTAGCTAGGCTGTATTCCGGGAGTCTCCCGCTCCGTATAAGCCACCGGAGGAGTGGTCGGGCCGTGAGGCCCGTCTGTAGGCGACGGTCTAGGTCCGCCGGCGTTTGTGGCCAGCCGGCCGGCCGTGTGGGTGCTGTTGTACAGGATAAGAGAACGTGGGTCGGGGTCTCCTCCGTGGCGCCGTATCGGTACGTCGGTGAATCAACGGCCCCTCTCCGGGAGAGGTGGGCGTTAAGGCCGATGTGCCCGGTGCGGATCTGCGTAAGGAGGCTGCTTTCGGCCTTAGTAAGGTAGAGGTGACGGCGCCGTACGGCCCGTACTATCTAATACGGCGTCCGTGCCGCGAGGGATCCCGCGGAGTGGCCGTTACAGGCGTCTTATTTCTAACGGGTCTTCCATCGGTCGGTAACGGTAGCCTAGTCCGTCTCCTCGAGGGTAGGCGGCCGGGGTAGGGTGGGGGCCGGCGGATAACGCCTAGTAAACGGCCGGGGCGGTAGACCGCGTCCCGGATAGCTTGGGCTTTCGCTTAGTAGTCTAGCCGGGATAAGAAGACGGCGCGGCGGTAGGTTAAGTATAGGTTTAACGGAGGTATACCCGCCTCGGAGTGGAGGAGATGGATAGGGCGTAGATTTATAAGCCCCGAGGACGGTGCGGATGTAGCCGTGGAAGGTAGTATCGAGGGAGGTCGTCGGCCGGCGGTTACCCTCTTCCGGGAGGAAGACGCTCGCGCCGTACGCTACCGTGCTTCGGAGCACTACCGTATAAATCGTACTAGCCCACGGGAGCGTGTAGCCCCACGTCTTCCCCGTAAGTCTCGTAAGGGCGTAGCTTTACGTCGTGAGACGGCGTTTTATTTATCGGAGGTACTCCGAAATGAGGAGCTTCCTATCAAGCCAGATACCGAGGAAGCGGGCCGACTGACGGGGGGTAAGGACGGTAGCCCGGTCGAGTGTAAGCGTCGTCGGCGGGGCCGTGTAGGTACGGCAGAAGTGGAGGAGCTCGCTCTTCGCCGGTTCGAATACGGCGCCTCTCGGCCGCGCCCACTCTATAACAGTGGTCCACGCCTCTCGTAAGAGGTGATAGCAGAAGCTTGTCGTACGGCCACTCGCGAGGGGGTTAATACCGTCTACGAACCCGAGGGTAATAATCCCGTAGTGGCGGCGGAGGGCCTAGTAGAGCGGTGAAGTAAAGAGGATAAATAAGATCGGTAATAGCGGGGACCCTTGCGGGACACTGGCGGTGACGTGGCGCGCCGGCGCCGTCTTCCCGTCGAAGGCGAGCGCCGTCGTCCGGTCTGTTAAGTAGTTCGTAACCCAAGTGATTAACTAGACCGGGAGATGGAGTATATGTAACGTGTGGATAAGCCACCCGTGGTGGACGTTATCGAAGGCGCCTTGGATATCGAGCTGGAGGAGGGAAGCCGTGGCGCTGACGCCCTACGCGAACCGTACGGCGTCGGGTTAAAGCTGGATTTGTTGTGTAAATAAATAGAGGCCTGAATAAGTAAACCACCGTAGGGGTACTGTTGAGTTCTACGCGTACGGGGCACTAAATGCCGATAAGAATTCATGCCAGATTCATACCAATCGAGATCAAGCTCACTTGACGTTGGACGAGTCGACATGCATATGAGTACCACTACAGTGATTTCAAGACACGACACGCGGAATACAGTCCGACTCGATCCGCCTGAAACGAAAAACTGGAGTTCGGATGCTATCAAGTACAGGAAAGGAGAGTTCCTGCGTGCCCGGGACAGCACCAACTCTCTAGAAAGTACGGAACTGGGTATGGAGAAAGGCGAAGAATAAAAATAACGATCGTTCCCCCATTCGCCAGGGACCAGTATTTGGGTGGGCCTCAAAGATGAGCCGTCTGGTCGTTTTAACCTAGGGCCGGCCTTGCAACAAATTGTTGCCCCCCCCCCCCCCCCCAGCAATCAGCTCGTCGAGCATCAACGGAGCCCAGACTTTAGGTGGTTGAGTGTTCCGGGTGAGGACTTCCACCTTGACCGAACACACCGACTCTTAGGCCAGTCTCATCGACCAAGCCGGGGATATCGAGGCGCACTGTCTGTGAAAGCCGTATAGGTCCTGTAGTCAGCCCTGTGAATGTGAGTGAGATGCAGCTACAACGAGGCTCAGAGAGCAGCCTGCGTCGTCGTTTACGCATTCTTCAAGTATACGCGTTTCATGACAATCTGCTCGCACAGAGCCACTTGTAAACTCTTGACAAAGTTCGGTATATCCACAGGCTTATACGCCCACCAATTTGCCTGGCTAGAATGGAGACTTGTGGCCTTTATAGGTATTCCATCTCTGCTCTTCAATTCTACGGCCGACCACCACTTCTGTTTTATCACGACGGCCAGATCTGCTTTCGGATACTGCCCTAGACTGCCATCGTCTCACTGCGACAAACAGCGATAAGAAGGCACTGGTCGCCAAGGTCCACGATCCTCTGTACTACCCAATTCCATGACGTGCATCTTCCTTCATGCCCAAATGACGTCATTGCGGACGCGGATCAAGATCTGACCTTCGAGTCCGCAGCCTACAACGAGCTTGATGCAAGACTTGGAGGAGGCGTGTAATCCCGATATTTCACGGTCCGTGGATCCTTGACCTACCACTGACGGGACGTTCAGCTAGGTCTATCGGGTTTATTCTGGATTGTGACTGAGCTACCAACAATCTCGTTCGTACGTCGTACACGATCTGATGAAGAAAGAAAACCTGCTACAATCTATGCAATTATATCTTCCATGCTGGGCAGCGAAGCATAGCTACTGCTGTTAGCGCAAGCGAATTGGACGTTTAAACTTATAGATAAGACTACATATGATGTTTACTGTAGAAGCTGGCTGAGCGCGTTCGTCGTGGGAGAGGGAAAGGAAATAAAACGACCTCACCGAAGCTTGCTTGCTTGGCCCCTCTTCTCATTCTTTATCCTGCGCTTTATACTGCTACTATTATTATACCATATGGCAAGATCTGTATAAAATATCTCTATGACTAAATGACTCTCTGACTCTCTCCCTTCCCGCCTGACCGTGAGCTCGAAGGGTATAGCGTAGGTCTTAAAATTCTGATCAAATCACTGCCATGTAAGACATCACACGCATACAGCGTAGTGGGAGGTCTCGCCCTTCTCACACAAGACATGCCCGTTATTGCATGCCGACCTAGCTCGAACAATAAGATTGCTCCATCTGGTATTGGTGTCTTATTGCTCCGTAAATTGCATGTTTTCCTTGTTTCCTCGTTTCCTCATCTGCGCAGATGATGTGATTAGTCTGGCCGGCCGAGTTTCCAAGATTTGGGCGCTTTCTAGAGCGAAAGCAAATCGCTCTCGGAGTCTTTGGTCAATCGCGTGGTGGGCCATGACATCGTCACCACAAAAGGTTAAATCGGCGCCGGTGCGGAGTGTTTGGTAGTGACTGAAGTACGATCAGCGACGAGACTGATTCCATCACCACCATTGTTAGCCAAATTGTGTACGAAGTAGAGGCAGACAGGCTAGACTAGCTGAACTAGTACTCCATTACGTTAGCAGCAATACTTCGTAGTTACCTGCTTGACTCCCGGGACCATTCGCATCCGAAGCTCAATACGACGCAGTTTGGAGCTTGCACGCCTGCGCCTCCCTCGGAGCCCGTGGTAAGAGAGTTTCCGTGAGATGGGATGGAGCTTCCTGCATGTAAGAAAAGAGAGCTCATGACGATTATCCCGTTCGGCCTTTCTGAGCTTCTAGGGTACCAGGTCGAAAGTCGAAACTTTTTTGCCTTTCTATAGGCCGCATTGGTGCCTCAAGCGCCCCCCTCGTCCGATGCTCTGTCACATTCTTCTCGGGAATTCCCAGGAATTCTCAGGAATTTTCAGGAATTTTCAGGAAGCTGACGTCGAACTCTTTTAGGATATGCTTTTTCTTCTCGAGTTCTTTGACGCAAGCTCTCGTTCTCAGGAAGCTCCTGTAGCTCCAGTAGCTCCTCTCCTCCTGTAACTTTTTTGAGGCTCAGGTAGATTACTCCGTACTGGCCTAGACCGACATTGCTCATTTCGCCATGAATTCCATGCTTCTTCCAAGGTTTCTGCGCAGGCAGTAACCAAACAGCCGAGCAAGTGGACAACAAATACCGGCTAGTCAGCGGGGTAGACTCCCAATGGCCCAAAAGAGGTGCAGACCGTGGCGAGCGTGGCTTTGAATTCCAAATGGAGGAATCCTCAGGCCGTCTCTAAGCCCGAAGAGGGTAGATCGTCACTGTCGTTTTGACCTTACTGGGAAGGCTTTCGTGCCCGGGTTTTGGGGCATCCGGCACACTAGACTGGATCGAGGATAGCACCTTGTGTTCAACAGGACCGGGGCTAAGTGCTCATTATTCGGAGAGTTTATTGTATCTCAGGTCCGTCTTGGTTGTATCGTGTACATGGCTCCGGACCCTATTAACTACTTTGAGAAAAAATATTGCTACTGCTCAAGGCTTGGGGATCTTCCGCGCGGATAGGAGGGCTTCCGAGAGGACAATGACAATAAACAGTGATGATGATCATAGTGATCGGTGCTTGCAGACGGACGGACCGACCACCTGCCGCCTTTCTCTGCACGTCGTGGGGGAGAAACAAATGGGCCGTTGGTTTTGTTAGGATGAATAATTCCTCTTCCAAGATGTCTAGCGGACGAGTGCTAGGATGAATGCGGTCATGGTCGAGAGGCACGGAGTACCTGAGGATGCAATTTTTCTTCGATGGCAGCTGTCAGGCAGTAGTAGCAATTACCGGAAAGGTTGCTTGCCATGATGACGGCGATCTGTTTGGATTTGGATTTTGGTTTGGGTTTGGGTTTGGGTTTGGGTTTGGCTTTAAATTCTGTTTTATCTGGCTATATAATGCGAGGGAGCTGCTGCTTACCAGGATTAAACAAAACTCAGAACCCGATCTACATTCCTCTCAAAACATCCCTTTGACCATCATCCCGAAGACTCTCTCCAGTCTCCAGCTTCCCCCAGCTTTCCCCAGCTTTCCCCATATCACCTACCACCACCTCACTCACTATGAAGTCCTACGCCGTCGCTGCGCTTGCTGCCACGGCTGCCTACGCAGCCCCCGTGCAGAACGCCAAGCGTGCCGTCACTGACGCCGACATCCTCAACTATGCTCTCACTCTGGAGCACCTCGAGGCTACCTTCTACGAGGAGGGTCTCCAGAACTACACTCAGGCGGACTTTGTCGCTGCTGGCTTCGCCGACCCCTTCTACGCCAACCTGATGGAGGTCGCCAAGGACGAGGCTACCCACGTCAGCTTCTTGACTTCTGCTCTCTCTGGTACGTGCTACTTTGTGATACCACCAATGTCACACGATGAAGACTGGAACAAGTTGTATTAACAAAAATACGCAGCTGCCGGCGCAACCCCCGTTGCCGCGTGCACCTACGGTTTCCCTGCGACCGACGCCAAGTCCTTTGTTGCTCTCGCGTCCGTCCTCGAGGGTGTCGGTGTTTCGGCCTACCTGGGCGCGGCCGCCTCCATCGCCGACAAGGACTACCTCACCGCCGCCGGCTCGATCCTGACTGTCGAGTCGCGCCACAACGCCTACATTCGCGCCGCTCTCACTGAGTCCCCCTTCCCCCAGCCCTTTGACGACCCTCTCTCCCTGAACGAGGTCTACACCCTCGCCGCCCCCTTCTTCGTCTCCTGCCCGTCCACCAATCCGGCCCTGCCCGTCAAGGCCTTCCCCGCCCTCTCCGTCACCACCGCCGGTCCTCTCAAGACCAACGAGACCATCACCATCACCGTCGACACCACCACCTACATGCCCCCAGCCGGCACCCCCGTCTTCGCCGCCTTCATCACCGTTACCGGCCCCGTCTACGTCGAGGTCACGTCCGTGTACGCCGGCTTCTCCGTCATGGTCCCCGAGGGCGTCGAGGGCCAGAGCTACGTCGTCCTCACCATGTCGAACACCTCCGTCTCCGACGACAACACCCTGGCGGGCCCGGCGATCATTGAGATTGAGTAAATCTGGTGGCGCTTGATTTTGTGGTTATGACCTGATCGATGACAGTACATATGTATATGAACCGCTGGCTTTTAAGCTGCTATAATATTGAATACCAATTCATTCACTCCTTTAGTTATTTTGTCTCCGTTTCTTTGTTGTCTTACTGTCGTGGTTGGGTTGACTCGTGACGGTAGCCCTTCGCATCTGTGACACGTTTGAAATTCATCAAGCTCGATGATGTGTACAGACGTCGTTATGTTCACGCAATGATGGGAGTTCGCCGATAGCTGACCGTACACAATTCCCACTTTCGGACAGCTGGCTCTTATCACGGACCCAAAACGATCCCTGTACTATGTTACTAGGCCATTAGTGTTCATTTTTACGAAAATTTACGTTATTTACCTCGATCAAAAATCCGATCAGGGTCCTCCCCCCCCCAAAAAAAAGACCAGGCTGGCCCACTGACCTCGATCAAAATCCGATCAGGCTCGCCCCACCTAAGCTGGATTAAAAACCAGGCTCGCCCACGGACCTCGATCAAAAATCCGATCAGGCTCTCCCACTGACCTCGATCAAAATCCGATCAAGCTGGCCCCCGAAAAAATGTGACTAAGCTCACCCACAGACCTCGATTAAAAATCCGATCAGGCTCGCCTACTAACCTCGATTAGAATCCGATGAGGCTGGCCCCCGAAAAATGTGACTAAGCTCGCCTACGGACCTCGATTAAAATCCGATTAGGCTGGCCCTACTAAGCTGGGTTAAAATCCACGAGCCGAATTAATAAAGAAGACGGCGAGCATATATACGGATCTATTTTCTAACCGCTTTACAAAAGCAAGCTTACGTATCACCGAGCACGCCATCGTCGTACTTATCCTTTAGCCGTTTTAAGTGTAAGAGAGGCGTCGCGTAGAACGAGCCAGGCGGCGTTAAATAGTATCGAGAAGACGGTACGTCGAGAGTGGCGGGACGACGTTATAGACGACGGAGGAAAGTAATAAGATAAAAAGGAGAAGAGGAGGAAGGAGAAGAGGAGGAAGGATAGACGAAGGGTGGATAAAGAGGAAGAAGGAGAGGAAGAAGGAGACGAAGAAGGAGACGAAGAGGAAAAAGGAGACGAAGAGAAGAAAGAGACGAAAAGAAGGAGACGAAGAGATAATAAAGGAAGGGAAAAGAGAGAGGGCGCGTCTCGGACGCGTATACGAACTAGCGTACGGATATAGAGAAAAATTAAGCCGAAAAGGGGAGATACGATAAAAAAATAATAATAAAAGAACCCTATTACGCGTTAAGCGTCCCCCGTATTTTACCCGTCCGTAGTAGCGTAGGGGCGTAGAGGATATCGAGAAGAAAGAAAAAAAGAAAATAACGGCTTCGATCCTTTCTATTTATCTTACTTCTTTTTCAACCTTTTATTTTATAACGTATTTTTCGTCCTTAATTTTTTCTCTTTTTTTTCGTACTCGTATCGTAGTTCTCGGGTTTATATTCGTTACGATTATTTTATTTTTTATTTTTTATATTTTTCTTTAAAAGAAAAATAATTTTATATAATATTTTATTTATATTAAAATAAAAAAAAGGAAAATAATAATATAGAGAAAAATAAAAAGGAAAAAAATATAAAGGAAAAGAAAAAGAAAAAAACGAGAAAGAAAAAAGAAGAGTTTTAATTTTTATTTAATTTTTCTTTTTTATTCTACGAAAGAAACGAGTAAAAAATAAATAACGTATATTTTCTTTTATTTTATAATAACTAGAATATCCCGGGCTACGCCGTACCGCGACGATAAACGGGGTTACGTCTCGATTATCCTCGTAACTCTTCTCGTTCCGCCCTTTATTCCTCGTCCTCGTTATAACCGCCTTCGTTATCCTCGTCGTTACTACCGTCGTCGTCGTTATTATCGCCGTCGGCTAGTTTCTACACCGTGCCCCGCGGGGGATACAGGGTCGCGGCTACGGCGAGTAGGTCGTAGATCGGCGTATACTATAATAGACGCTTCTCGCCCTCTACGGCTAGCCGGATCCCGGGTATAGATAGGTCGGCGAGGGCCTAGGTCGGGGTCGCCGGCGCCGGGTGCGCTAACACGGTCTATACGACGTATATATCGTAGGCGCGGTAGACGTCGAGTAAAAGGGGCAGCTCGTCGACGAGCGCGGCGACTACGGCGCGGAACTTAACCTCTTTTATCGTAACGGCGTTATCTTCTTTACGTAGGCGCGTGTACGACGTATATACGCTCTTCGAGACGAGGGCTAGCATACCGGGCCCGAGGGCCTCCTCTAGGATAGCTAGCGGGCGCTAAGCGTAAATCTTTTTAACGAGCGTACTAGGCTACGTGTCGATCGTCTTAGCTAGGTACTTAATAACACGGGAGGCGAGGACGACGCCCGTACCGCGCGCGATACCCTGGCCGTCGAGAAAGGCCGCGACGTCGCGGTCGGCCTGGCCCGGCTGCGACCAGCGGTCCCACTCGTAGACGAGCCCGACTTTAGCGTATAATATACGGATATCCTCGGCCTCGGTACGTAACGGTGCGTCGTACGATACGACGTGGCCGAGCCGCGACGTAAAGGCGGCTAGCTTCGTTAAGCTAGGGCGGTTACCGTCGCCCGCCGCCGGGGGGGATTCGTCGGCTAGGCTCTATAACGAGCGGCCTAGGGCGCGGTCGGACTCGTCGCCGTACAGTTCGAGTAACGCGTCGGCGAGGCGCTTCTAGCCGCGGCCGCTAAACACGTCCCCGAGTAGTACGGCGCCGACGCTCTATAAGTCGTTGGCCGACACGGCGTCGGGTAGGGGCTTATCTTATAGACGCGACGCGGCGCGTAGCCGGCGGAGGGCGTCGTCGTAGAAGGGGGCGGCCGTCTTACCGTACTCGGTGCGGATCTTTTTCCGGAGCGCCTGGACGAGGTTGGCCGGTCGTTCGGGCGACGGGTCGGGCCCGATCTAGATATAGACCGAGGACGGGGAGGTAGGGGAGGTAGGGGCGGACGGGGAGGCATTATCGTTGTTGTCGTCGTCGTCGTCGTTGTCGGTCCTCGCCCGACGGTACGCCGGCGGCCTGTCGAGGCATTCGGTTAGTTACAACGGACAGAAAGGATACATCGGTGAAAAGAATACCGTACTAGCGTGGCGACGGCTGTTAGAACATTTAGGTGAGCGGTAGCTGTAACGAGCCCGGTGGCGAGGGCTGCCCCGCGTCGTCCTCGTCCGCCGCGCCGCGGGCCGTCGGCTATAAATACTCTCGAAACGCCTTACTTGTGATCTTGGCTATGTCCGCCTCCGATAAGCCGTCCTCCCGTAGCTTCGTAAACTACTAGGTATAAACACCCGCGTGTATTACACCGTACTACACGATTTCTTGGCCCGTGCTGTATACCCCTGCTTATGTAACCCCGACCACTTGGTCTAAGCTTTCTCCGTTTAATGAATCCGACGCGTTGGGCGCGATACGAACGCGTTTAAAGCTGAAAAACATGAGTTTTCGTTTTTTCTTGGATTGTCTCGGCAGCAAGCATCACCGGTGTCACCAACCTTTGTCCGTTTCGTCCTCTACTGGCTTGATTTTGCTGTGACGATGACCGATATCGAGGGGCTCTTCGCCCGCTTTCGCTTGCGTGTAAACGCCGATGCCGACGTTCTTGTCTGCCTTAGCGACGGCTGCCGCTTTGCTCTCTCCTACGTGGACAGACACCTCCGAGATAAGTATTAAATTACGGCCGATCTACGACGTATAATCACCGATTCCTTACGAGCTCGCGGCCTCGTAGGGCGAGATCCTACCGAGGCGCCCTTGCGCCTGGATGGGTCTTTATACGACCCTGGCCTACTTGTATACGACGGATTCGTATATAAGTCTTATTATCTTCGTATAGTTAATAAGTAGACTATATCTCGATACGTATCCGATATATATAAGTAAATTATAATCGATCTTAAAGTAAGCATAAAGGCTATGTACGACCCTATACATCTCCAGGCCTGGACGAAAAGCCCAGTATAGGGGCGGTATTAGATTATCGAGCGGGGTGGCCGAGCTATACGGTTAATCGGCGACGAGGCGGCCGTAGCCCACTTACGGGGTATATTCGAGCGCGAAGCTAACCGGACTAAGGCATAGGCGGAGTAGGGCGGCGGCGGGGAGATAGGGAACACAGCTCCTACATTCACCGATCTTCGGCCGTAGCTCGAGCGGACCGGCTAGCAAACGACGTACTAAAATATTTATAAACCGTTACTTTAGTCCTTAGTTATTATACCTTCTTTTACGCCGTATTCCGGGGGCCGTGTATTAGTGAAAGGCGGGAGCGGTGTTAGTAGTACGCGACTCGACGTCGACTTAATTAACGCGACGGCGGACGAGATAAGGATCGCCGCCCTTACGGCCGTCGTAGACTAGGTGATAGACCGATACGAGTAAACGGCCCGGATAACGGGTAAGAGTATACTCTATTAGCTATATAATATTAGGCCGACCGGGTACTCTCTAAAACCGTTTCGGTTTATAACGTACGTATCGAGTAGGGCGAAATACATTACGCTATTCAAGCGCTTCGTAACGATAGTGTTCCACGCCTACCGCTTACCCGTAAATATCCGACGGTACGTAGTAAGGATCCGACTAAAAAAGGCGTAGCTCGATACCCTAGTAGCGATTTAGGAGTATAAGGTGTAAAGGTAAGATAATACGATAACGCGTAGCTTTTAATAGGCCGGGTCCGATACGAGCTAGGATAGGATAAATAAGGACGGCGGCGACGGTAAT
Organism: Sporothrix dimorphospora; assembly: GCA_021397985.1. Lineage (NCBI taxonomy): Eukaryota > Fungi > Ascomycota > Sordariomycetes > Ophiostomatales > Ophiostomataceae > Sporothrix > Sporothrix dimorphospora. The sequence continues at coordinate 26,294 of WOUA01000123.1, forward strand.
AATACGGACTTAAAGGGTAATAACGAGGAGGATAAAGAGGACGAGGAGGATAAGGAGGACGAAGAGGACGAGGAAGACGGGGACGAAGATAAAGATAACGGCGACGACGACGACCGAGATACTACCGAGCTAGATACGATTATAATCGATTTACCGATAAAGTAGATACTAGTAACCGAGCTACTCGAACGGCTCTTCGGTTTACTTATACTCTTTTATATAAAGATTATAATAAACGGACGGCCGGCCTTTATATTACTAATCTATTATAACGGTATCCTCGGCTTTATAAACGACTACCGTAGTTTTCTCCTAGCCCGTTCGTATATAACCTACTTCGTAATATTAATTTACGTCTAACGCCTTTTATTTCTAAAATACGTTATCCCAGTAAAAGTATACCCTCTCCTCGGTATTCACCGTCGACCGCGCACCAACCCGCTTAAGCGCCTTTAAGCCGTACGGTAAACGTATATAATCCTCGGCTCATAATCGACGTTCGACGAGTTTTTTAATCTTCGGACTTTTAACCGAGCCGTAACGTCTTCCGATACGCCTACCTTTCTTTTACGGTAAAACGAAGACGGTTAATCTATATCGTACGGGGATACTCCGCCTATCAATATAAGAGCCTTTAAGCGCCTTCCAACGCTCTTATTATAAAAGGCGGGCCGGTTATACTTCGAGCTTATATACGAGTGGGAGCCGTCCGTCGACTTACGGGGGATTTAAGACGACTTAACGAATATAAACTACGGCTTTTTATTTATTAACTATCCGAAGAATAAGCTTTACGATATATATATCGAGCTCTCGATCCGCGCCTGTACGAGCTAGTCGAATAGCCTCGTCCGTAACGGCGGGTAACGGCATAAGGTAGTCTACGAGTACTAGAAAAAGGAGGACTAACTCCGCGAGCTTTTTATAGCCTTATTATATATAACGGGCGGCGGCCAGCCGCGCGGACCCGACCTACTAAGCCTACGGCATCGAAATAGTGGAACGGCCGAGCGCGGGATCTACCTTTATAACGGGTCGATGATCTACCTAACCCGTAACTATAAGGTGAAACGCTCGACGAACCGGGAATTCCTAGTAGCCCGGTTCTTACCCGTATAAATCGGCTATCTTTTATATAAGTACTTCGTCTATATCCGGCCGTTCGTCGACTTACTTATACGAGAGTAGGCTACTTATAACGACGAGTACTCGCCTTATATCTTCCGCTTCCGACTAGAGCTAAGCAGTCCGCCTTAGGTAACCTCGCGGCTAACGTCTATAATAAAACGCTAGATAGAGAAGGCCTAGGGCCAAGCCGTCTCGTTATAAATATTACGGCAACTCTATATCGGCGTAACCGAGAAGTATATCCACGAAGTAAGCCGGCCTTTTAATCGGTACGACGACCATAACGAAGCCGCCAACGTTAATATCGTACTTACCTAACAGACCGGCCATCGCCCACTATAACGGGTAAGGACCTACAGGCTCGACGGCGCTTTTCCAACGTAGCTACAGCCGTAACTCCTCGAGCTATACGAGTAAACGTCGAGCCGGTGGCACGAGTTCCTTCATCTACTAAGTAAGATCGCCCCGGAAAGGCTAGCCAAAAGCTAGGCACAACTTTAAAGAAAGAGCGCCTAACCGAACCCCTTTATACGGCCCTCTTCGCCACGCCACGGTAACGTACCATTCCTACCATAAAACGACTTAGTAAACTTAAACGCCGACGACGACGCCGGTCTTTCTCTTCTTCCTTTACATACGGCACCGTCCTCGTACTCTATAACCGGATCGTCTTTTCTAATAAGTCGAAGCTCTAACGCCGCTTAACCGGGGGGTAGCTTAAAAAGGTCTACTAACGCGAGCCAGTCTATCGTACTAACGGCGTTACGGATAGAGTCTCTCTCGCTTTCCGTAAAACGAAGGCGGGTAGTAGCTTCCGCTACGGCGACTACGCAAGCCGTCTATTTAACGGCGCCTACTCTCTCTAAGCCGGGTCCTCTCTTTAGTCGGATCGGGTACGCGGCCTATCTTAATATTACCGAGGCGTACTAGATAATAACGTCGTATCTTACCGAATAAATAATAGACATCCGGGTAATTAAGGACGGAATTTACGAGATCGTCTTTCCCTACGAGACGGATAATCATTACGCTTATAATAACGACTCGAGCGGGATACATTCGAGCTATAAACTCGACTAACGGTTAAAACGGATTTATAAAACTATCGACGAGTAACGATTCGTCGGCTACGAGCTTTATTTTATAATAATAGGTAAGTAGGAGCCCGACTATAACATCTACCGCTACACTTTACTATCCTTTAATAAAGCGAGACGTATCTTTAACTAGGTAAATAATTTAAACATTCCGCGGTTCTTTCACTATCGTAAATAGTATAACTATTATATTTATAAGTAGGGCGTATATAACGAAGTCCGTATAGAGTACCGGATAGCCGAAGTTACGTAGAATCCGGAGTATATGGTATAGCTTATATAGGAATACGACTCGAAACTAAGCCCGGACGGCTACTATAAAAACCAACCGCTCGTTCGTAAAATAGTCGCAGCTCTTTATATATACGATAACTAAATCCTCGGGAAGGTCCTAAGTAAGATAGCTTTAAATAGTAACGGGGTAGACCTCGCTTCGGAGAAGGAGGTACGGTAATAGTTCGAGTAGCGGATACGCTCGTTTAAAGACTTTTAAGTACCGAGGCTTATATATATATTAAATCAATTAATCCTTATATTCCGCTTTCGGCACGCGGAGCGGTACGACTAAAAGTAATAAATCGCCGAGATCGACTATAACGCCCCCGGCCGATAAGATAACGCGCTCGAGGTAGAGGATTAGAAGACTACTCTAGATTAACTAGTAAGACGCTACACGTTCTATACCGGCCGCGGACTACGGGATAAGTATATCCGATATATATTAAAGCGGTATACGAAAGGGGGTACGTTAATAATAAAAGGGGGTTTAAGGGAAGCGTTCTATAACGACGGGTTTATCCCATCTAATAAATACGATCAATACTTCCTACCTCGAGAGTTTTATTACCGGTAAACGAAAGATATAAATAAAGAGTAGATTCTCGATCGCTAGGTAAAGTGTAACTACGACGAATCTTTACTCTATAATAGTGTTATTAAATTTATTAAGTCTAGAGTATAGCGGTATAAGGACGCCATCTAAGATAAGATAAAAATAAACTATAATATAAACAATATATTATAATACTACGACGACGAGATAATAGCTACTTAACTCTCGTAGCACTTAACCGTTATAGGCGTTAACGGATCTTAAATACTTCGTTAATTAACGATATAAACGATTAATCTAGATAACTACGGGAATAGCTCGTACGGTAATAGGTAATATATTATAAAAGCACTAATAATTAGTATTTCGCGATTTTAGGTTTATTTATTATTTTTATATTTTATTTATATTTATTTTTTATATTTTTAGTTTTTTAACTTTTACTTTATATATTTTCTTTCTTTTATCTTACTTACTTCTTTACGTTATAAACGAACTTATTTTTATTAACGAAATATATAGGCTACTCGTCTACTGGCCGTATCGGATCGCCGTACGACCTAGTAACGGAATTAAAAGCTATTTCCGTAAGCAACACTAATACAAGGGCGCCCTATTATAAGAGATTATATCTACCTACCGCGACGTATATTTAAACGACCCGGATACCGTCGCGTTGCCGGCGGACGGGATACGCGTTATCCCCGAGCTTCCCATCTATTACGGCCACTAGTGTCCGTAATACTCGTTTCATATACGTATATACGATAATTATATCCGCTATCGACGGCTAGTTAACTACCTAACGGGCTATAACACGTAGTCGATTAAGGTGCTACTCCAATCCTAGTATAAAGGGCGGTATACGCGGTACTAGATCGTAAGCGAGGGAGAGAGGTACGATATAGGCCTTATTACGCCATCCTAACTCGACGCTATACTCGACTAGACCTAAGACGAGCTAGTAACGGAGGACGCCCTACGGTTACGTAAGGGGGATACGGACGAGGGTATCGACCGCGACTCGCCGTAGGTGAAACGCGTAGGCTAGGCGCGCTATTTTAACCCGTCGCGCGACCTAACGGCCATCGCCGAGGTAACGTAATAGATCCGGGCTAAGGGCGAAGGGCGGCGGGGATAGCAAGACAAGGAGGACGAGGCGGCGCAACGGACGCGGGGGCAGCTTATACAGCTAGGTACGAGCTTCTACCGCGAGGTGGAGCGGTGCTACTTCCGCCTCGACAACGTACCGGTACGCACCCGACAACTGGTAGGCATTCTGCTGTGTTTAGCTGAGAAAGCCACTTCGAATTACCGAAATAGGAAGTGGGCTGCCATAGAAAAAAAGAGGCCCGTGCCTTTTTGCAGTGAAAGCCATTTTGCAGTTGGACCACGCTGTGATTGGCCAAAAACCGTGTAAGTCAACAGGGGGTCTCGAAGCAACTTAGGTTAGGGTAATGATAGAGTATCTGAAAAAGGAAAGAAAGGCAGGGCTGCTTCTGCTTTTGTCGGATGTCATTTCAATTTAGGGGTAAATCGTAAAGCAAGCATACAACCAACTCTTTTCTCTTATACGCGATGGAGAAGTAAAGCGTGTTAACGACGATAGACGACTACGTTTCTTATGAAGAGTAGTATCGTAAGTTGCTTTGCCGGCTATGTAAAAAGGCCGTGGCGCTAGGCTAGGGCGTGGAGTGGTATTTCCGACGGTACTATAAGCTCACCGGTGCGCTACTGCGCGAGATCGTCGATACGTACGGCTACTAAGAAGGTATTAACGGTATTAATGGTGCGGTTCCCGACGACGGCCAGCCGCCCATTACTGGGCTGCCCGTGTATGCTGGGTCTCTTTGTACGCAGTGCCGGTACTGTATAAGAGGCCGGCGAGATATTACGCGGTATTAGAAGGCGGCGAGGCATAACGCGAGCGGGCCACGATCGACGCCGGTACAGCTCTAAACGTAGTCGAGCGGGCCATACACGTAGTATTAGATCGTTGGCGCGGTATAACTATACGACGCGCTAGCTAGCGCGGTTAGGGGCTTATAACACGTATTAGCGGTACGGAAGAAGTTACTCGACGCGGAGGATAAAGAGCGGCTATAAAAAGGCGACGAAAAGGAGAGCGTAGACCGCGACTCGGGGTGGGTGAAAGCGTTACGGTGGGTACGCCACTTTAGGTCGCGGAAGCTACTCGATATCTACGCCGCGGCGACGTACTAGTAAACGCCTAACGATAATAAAGGGTACGGGCGGTATAATGGCTAAGACACCGCGGACGACGCCGAGGAGCGGCGTATCCTATAACGGTTAGGCGAGAGCTTTAACCGCGAGGTAGAGCGGTGTTATAGGCGGTTGGATAACGTACCGGCGCGGACGTTGGGCTTGTTGAAAAGTATTGTACCCTTTATGCCGGGGGGAAAGCCTTTCCGGATGCCCGCGATGGAGGCGATTATCGACCGGTATACGTTTATCGGGCGGCGGTTTCTTGGTTTTTATTACCGTGCCTACTAGCTCGGGCGCGCCGCGGCGGAGATATAATGGGCGATCCGGTTCCGAGACGAGTAGTGGGCGTTATTTGTTGACGTCGTATATACGGTAACGGAGTTGGAGTAAGGTAGCTAGGCCCGTCGTGAGGATACGACGCGGCGGGCTGCGTTAGGCGAACGCGACGTGGGTAGTGCGACCGAGAGCGAGGGGGAGAGCGAGGCGGCGAGCGTGGCCAGCGGCGAGACCGAGATAGTAGCGATTATAGTACTCGACCGGGCGGTGTTTCTCTTTTTACTAGCGTATATCCGCGACCGCGTTAGGGGCGACGTGTACTAAAACCCGTTGCTAGGATTTTACGTGGCGTTTGGGATTCGGGCGTAGCTACTCGGGTACACCGAGCCGTAGATATATACGAGCCAGTTAGCGGCGATCGTCTAGTGGTGTCGGCTGTTTTTTCTAGAGGCCGCCTTCTAAGACGAGCCGTTCGAGGAAGACGAGCTAAGTATCGACGTTATTAACCGCTTCGACTAGGCGTACGCGTAGTGGTTATATAAAGGCCGGTATACCGTAGTCGATGTAATCGTAGGCTGGATAGCGTACGGTAAGGAGTGCCGGATATAGGTGGACGGGCGTGCGACTATACATTAGTCGGAGGATAAGGCGGTGTTATACTAGAACGGTAAAGGTATTTCGGTCTAAGACTTTTAAAAAACGATGTGTACGCTGGTCGACGATACGGAGTAACTCGTAACTAGGTTGTTTACCGGCTAGTGGGGCGACGTACGCCGTGGTCTCGTGCTTTTACGGATTTAGGATAGTATGGTGCGGCTCGGCGCGGGCTAGTCGTTTACGACATAGGCGAGTAATGTATGGTTATAGCCCGGGCCGGCGAAGGTGATCGAATATAACGGGCCCGTACTATGGGACGCGCGGCGTAGGCGGTGGAAGACGAGTGGGATCCGGGCGTGGCTACGGCGGCTCGAGTTGTTTCGACGGGCGTTATTAACTGCGGTGTATGTGTAGGGTGGTTAGCCGGGGCGCGGGCCCGAGTTAATAACGTTACGGCATTGCGACTCGTGGTAAGTGCGGCGTAACGTCTATGTCCACGGCGGGTAAGTGATGGTCGTGACCAACCGCGATAAGATGAAGGCGATGTACGGGCGCGGCCGGAAAGTGGCGCGGTTTCTCTTTGAGCGTGTCGGGCGGATGGTGCTCGCCTATATCCTATGGCTGCTGCCGGCGGAGCGGGTGTTACTAGCCGAGGGGAATATTTAAGGCCCGCGGGGCGACTAGCTTGAGTATATGTGGCGGTACGGGGTATCGTCCGTATGGAAGACGGACCGGCTTAACGGGTATCTCCACGTCGTGACATAGGCGGGGATCGGTGTTATAAAGGCATTTCCTAAGGGAGAGAGTCTCTGCTAGGTGATTAGTTTAGGGGAGGGGTTCTTGTTCTAGTAAAATAATAAGAAGGTGTAACGGTTAAATAATAGTTAACACGTATAATAGGGGGGTGATAGGTGTGGTGATTGTATATAATAAGGGTATAAGAATAGAGGTTAGGTTATATAGTTTCTATTTTAGATAATCGGTAGCGACTAAGTCTTTTATCTATCTAGTGAGGAGGAAGCCTTAGTCTTATATATCTAGTGAACCTCATACCCGTATAAGGTTCCCGTATAAGG
>WOUA01000124.1:0-28276 GCA_021397985.1 Sporothrix dimorphospora
TTTTGTTTTTTTTTTTTTTTTTTTTTTTTTTTTTTTTTTTTTTTTTTTTTTTTTTTTTTTTTTTTTTTTTTTTTTTTATTTCTTTTTTTTTTTTTTTTTTTTTTTTTTTTTTTTTTTTTTTTTTTTTTTTTTTTTACATTTCTCCCTCTGTACGTCGTACTCCGGAATTGAATTCTTACACTTCCTTTCCTTTCCTTCCTTTTTTACATTTTTTTCTCTCTCCTTTCTACATTTCTTCATTTCTTTCCTCGCTCTCGCTCTTCCTCACCTCATCTACCCGCGAGCCTTGCCTTATTGTCTTGATTGTCTGTATATCGGCTCCACTTGCATCTTCGGGAGTTCCGTCGATCCCTAGGGATATGTGCTCAAACTATCAACGTCGAGATCTTATTTTCCTTTCTTGAGTCCATCCTCTCTATCGTATTCGGATCCCAGTGCACATCTCTATGCATCTTCCTTTTCTTCATCGCCGTCTAAATCGCAAACAGCTAGTGTCTCCGACGAGAACGTCTGGACGAGGAAACAAATCGCTCACCATGTGAACGATGCGGTATGTTGAAGAATACCGCCGAAAAAAGAAAAAGAAAAAGAAAAAGAAAGTAACGGAAGCATACAAAGATGGAAGAGATATTCCTCCCTTGATATCTCCTGCAATTTGCACCGCAACATACGTGCCTCCTGCGTTCACGGAGTACTTTAGTTTAATCTATTTTCTATTTTATTTTGTTTTCACACTTCGCCGCTTCTTCCTCACCTCTGGCCCCATTGATCTCCCTGGCCACCCGCTGCCGGGCCTGTACCACTTCGTCACACCACCTAGTCGTAACTGTCCCACTGTCAACGTCGTCTCTTTCTGCCTCTGTCACTGTCAACACCCCCTGCCCCTATTCCCTTCCGCTGAACTAACAACGAAAAACCCCACCAAGGATCGCCTGAGGTAACGGTGGCGTTTATCCCCGCCCTTTGTGGAGTCTTTTTGGTCAAAAAGGCCTCGGAGGTCAGGGCGGTCGGCGCTGCTCCTGTGCACTCTCGCTTGGGGGCTTGTTTGTATCAAGTTTGTCCGTGAGGGAGAGAGGGTGTGGGCAGTTGAAAGAAAGAAAACAAAGTGAAGAAAAGAGGAAAAGAGGAAAAGAGGAAAAGAGGAAAAGAAAGTGAAGAAAACCAACAATAAAAACCCAGCATGCACCCTGCCCCTGACCCTGCTCCGAGTGCGTTTGCAGATCCTTTCTCGATTCTTCAGGGAAACTAAACTCACAGAATGAAAGAAAAGAATAAGAATAAAGAATAAAAAAAAATTCAAAAAAATTCAAAAATATGCACGCTGTACGCATCTGTACAAGTGTGCACTCGCAAAACGAACACCAAAAACGTGCAGCACAAGCGCCGCGCAGCACTGAGACATTGTTTTTGCCCGATTGGGAAAGCAAGTCGTTTTCTTCTCAGTGTTCTTCTGTTCTTGTTCCTGAACCTTTCCACACCCTACCTTTTCTCCATCACAGTCCGCGTTAACCGCCAGATACCGTCGACCGTTCTTCACCGACATTTCCAGACTCGTAAGCTGGAAAATAAAGAGAAATGAGAGGGAAGGAAAAAGGAAAAGAAAGCATAAATAAGCTAAAATAAATCGACAAATAAATACTTCTCACAGAAGTACCACTTGTCGTACTTTCCTGTCGATTCAAACCATTTTCAGTAACCTGCATGTCTCCTCTCCTCAAGTCTCTCTCCTTCCCACGTCGTAAATCACCGTTGAAGATGGAGTCGGCCCTTGTGAAAAGACGTCGTCTCCTCGTCTCTTCGTCTCTTCGTCTCTCCGTTCAAACATAGCCTCCGACGTGCCCGCCGCATCGCCCCCTATTTTGAATCCGGAAATCATTCCAAAGCACTTCTCTTCTCCTGGATTAGCCCATCTGATGTGTCCCTTTTCATCGCCTCGTTCTGTCTCTTGGTTTCCTTAGTCTTCTTGGTCGTCTTGGTCATGTTCCATCCGCAGACCCCCGTCCGCCCTTGTCCGGCACCGCGTATTGGGGTTTCCTTGCCGGAGCATTTTGTTTTGTCGTTCGTTTCTTTTTTTGTTTCTTTTTTGTTTCTTTCCTGTGAATTTATTGAATTTATTTCTCATTTTTTGTGCGCCACTACCTACGCTACTGCAAAATAACCGTCCTCACCACACACCCACCCACATCCAGGGCGTTCGTCAACGCGCCGTCGGACCCCGCCCCTTTCTTAGTTTCTGAGAGGTGGCCCCCAGCGGCTTGATGGATGGGATGTGCTTGCAAATCAATGGGGCACTCCCATCCTTTCGAGACGGATACGTGGCGCCGGTGGGGGAGGACGGAGGCAGATGGAGCACGCTACGAGTATTCGGGTTTTGATAACTGGATAGGAAATCGGGTTTGATTTCAGGGATTGAAAGAAAAAATAAGAATAGTAATAAAATAAGCTCGACATCTAAATAAAACCGGGGTTTGACTAGTAGAAGTCGGCATCCCAATGTGAATAAGCAAAGAACAAAAACGACAAATTCGTATGGACGAAGGAAACGAAGGCGTGAGGAAGAAAAATGTTGGGTGAAAGTACGACAGTACATCAAAAGAAGAATAGACCAAATAGGAAACCACGTCCATACTCGTACGTCGGATGTCGGACAATATCCGTCGCCATGGAATACTTGCAGATAGGAGGACGCCGACGCGGAATGGAGACGTCGGCTCTGTTCCGTGGTCGTGGATAGAGGGCCCTACATCGACCACAGCGGGACAGGCATCGACAACAGCCGTGAATCCTTCCCAGACAGGTGTGGGCTAGGTGGAAAGGCATGTGAAATTGAGACGCCCATTGATGCTCTTTTCCTCTGATCGACCCAGGACGGCGGTGTCGGTACGGGGGAATTACGACGTGCTCAGTGTTGCCAGCGGGCTGATTCGTTCGATGACCGACAAGGACAACGAAGAATGTAACCCTGTACCGTTGGCGGCCCAGGTCAAACAAATTACCACGGGCTGTTCCAAGTGCTATTTCTTTCCTGTGCGGTGTTCTCGTTTTATGTTGTTCTTCCACGATTCGTACATCCCTTTTTTTTCTTTTCTTTTTCCTTTGCAATTCGAGACACTTTTTTTTCTCTTTCCTTTTTCGACTTGCTTTGATCTCCATTTCCTTTATGTCGTACCTCTTCTCTCACCTGTCCTCGCCTCTCTTCGCGCATCCTCATCCTCGTCTGGAAAAGAAAGAAAGAAAAAAAAAACCCACAGCATCACAGCACTAGTCAAGATGAGCCAACCATGATCCTTCCCATTCAGAACAAACCCGCTTGCCCTTTCCTCTTTGGCGCAAAAGCCATCGCGCCTTCCCACATCGCCCACCTCGCTTAGCACAATTACGGTCATCAACTGCCTGCCCCGAAAAATGCGGCAAACGTGCGCTGCTGCCCTCTGCTCCTTCCTTCTCACCCCCATTGTCCGCAGCGCAAGCCCCCAAGTTGGCCCCAGTGATCGCCGTGCAACCCCGGCTGCAGCAAGCCTGCAGCAGATCCCTTTTTTATTTTTCTGCAAGGTTTAGGTTGCGAGGACAGGGGGCCATGGATCTCTGTTCGTCTGTTCCGCCGTCTTTTCTCGCCCGTCTTGGTCGCCCACCTTTGCTCGCCTCCGTCCACTCCTTGTCTGTTCTTGCCCCTTCTTGCCGTCGGGTGGAGAATGATCTTCCCAGCTTGTTTTGTTCTTGTTCTTGTTCTTGTCCTTGGTTCTTGGTCGACAAGCGGCCATCACCCATCGAGGACGTCTCAAGGTCTCGTTCGTCATCCATCGAGCCATCGGCCGTCAGCCATCAGCCAACAGCCATCCTCTTCTGAGCATCGCCAGTTCTGCCGGTCACTTCTCTCCTGGCGACCCCCTCGGCCCGTCTGGCGATCGTTGCCCAGCATCGTAAGGAGGCAAAGCAAAAAAACACAAAAAAAGCGATCCAGGAGACTCGACGACGGCGATTGACGGGCGATTGACGGGCGATTGTTGTGAATCAGGAAAGTGAACATCGTCTCCATCCTGCCGAGAGAGCGAGCCCTGCCTCCCGCATCCTCAAATGACCGTCATGTACTTGTACGACGTACCTGACTGCGTCGTACTATTTACGCTCCAGGCGCATGCACTCTTCCCGCAGCGCAACTCGTCCGGATACGACATGCATTGGTCGTGATTCTGCAGCTCGACGGCTGTCAACTTCCTCTGATCGTCGCTCTTCGCCCAAGGAAAGGATGCCGGCAATGTAGATCGCTGCTTCCGGGAAGCCCCTGTCGCCGTCGTATCTGCACCAATATCCCGTCCATCGTGTCTGTCGTCCTTCACTCATTTGAACTGTCCCTTGTGATGTCCGCTTGTGCATCATTTCTGCACCCCCCAAACAGTGAACGGCATACCGAATCTGGAACAATCGACCCGTTCTGTCGTTCCTTTCTGTTTTTTTTTTTTTTTTTTTTTTTGCACATCTCTGCCAACAGCAAATACGAACAGTGCGGCTGACGTTTGATGGCCACCTCATCTGCTCATCGAACCCCAGCGTTTGCTTTTGGGGACGCGATCGCTTTTGGTGTCGATGGCTGGCGATTGCCTTTGGCCTGGCCTTGTTTTTGTCGTTTTGTCGGAGCTCTGCTCCGGCCTCCGGCCCCAACGCCCTCCAACGCTCTCCAACGCCCTCCAACGCGGCTGTCCCAAAACCGCCGTATTGTGAGTGGAACGAGGCTCTCTCCTCTGTTCGCCGTTCAAAGACAAGTGGTGCGCTGCTTGCGGCTGGCTCCCTCAACGCCACGACTATTGAAATTTCAATAGAAAAACAAAAGGAGCATTACTATTACTCCGTAGTTTGAGCCCGATCCCCGAGTAGCCCTACGGGGGTCGAGACAACGTACTCCGTAAAATAAACAAACGCAGGAGTGGAGCATCATCAAACCACTGTTCCCACTGTTCATGCGCGCACATCGCAACTCCTCGGAACGACTGGCCCAGAAAGGGGGAGGGCAAAAAGAAAAGAAAGTCTACAGGAAGAGAGACAGACCACGTAGAATAAAAAGTAGAGCCGTCTAAACAGAGACATCAACCCCAGCCTCGCACGACATTTCAAACTCCTTTTCACGACTTGTCTCTATTGTCTTGTTGACTCTCGTTGACTCCCTCTTTTTACTTGTCACCTGCGGCTCAATGTTGACAATTCTCGCCGTTTAAGGATATCCGTCACCGCATGTTCAACCTATGGTCCAAGCTGCTGGGGTGTGCCACAATTCTGGCCATTCAGATGCCAACAGCGTACAAGAACGAACGCCTTGCCAGCGCAGAGGGATGCACCCGTGCTGATGCACCGGTGCTGATGCGATGCACGGTCGGGGTAAAATCCCCATTTGCATACTGCAAGTCCACGCATGTTCGGGATACAACGCCCTGTCCATGTCTGGGGGAAGTGATGAAGCGATCCCTACGTCAGCTGTGCGTACGGCGTAAGCAAGACGAGGATAGAGACGAATGCACAGAAAAAAGAGGATAAGAAGTGACAACAGAAGAGTGAAGAGAGTGAAGAGAGGATTCCCTCAAAACACTCTCGAACTTTCCTGCTGTGAGGGAAGAAGCAAAGCGCCCACAATGATGCGCACAACGCGTTGGCTGGCTGGGGAAGGGGAAGGGGGGTGTGGTCCTTCTGGCAGTCTGGCCTGGTTCTTCTGGAGGGCACATGAGCCAACTCTCCTGCACGTTCCCCCCACCTAAAGGCTTCCTTCTTTTTCTGTTCCAACTCTATTGTTTTTTTGGGGGGGGGGGGGGGGGGTTTATGCAAGCCTCTTTTTGGGCGGAGCACTTCCACAATCACCTGGACAGAAACGAAAAGATCGTGCACTCCAAGGGGGAGCGGCTGGATTGGGAGAGCGGTGAGAGATGTGTACAAGAAGAGGAAAAGGAAGAGGGACGTCTCACAGAGGGAGCGACACAAAATACGGCAGGATTGAGCTCTGCTCCTGCCAACAGTATGTCGTATTACTGGTGAATTATTTTGTGTCGCAGTGTACTCCGCTGTGATGTTGCCGCGCGAACACGGAGACACATCGTAGCAATAACGCGGAGGGCTATTCAGACAAGTACAAAGCGCACTCCACGTTGGTGAAAACACAAACTGTCTGCCAAGCGAGTTTAAAAATAAGATACGTCGTGTGCTGGGATGAATTTGTGTGACAGATTGGTCTGGCCAGGCCCTTTTGAAGAGAGTGACGGGAGAGCTGCGCTTTGATGGCCGGACCGCTTTGAAACGTTTGGTTTCAAGCTCTCAAGCGATGGCAATGCAAAGGTGCCATCGCAAGGGCCTCGACTCAACTCAAGGGTCAGGGACACACGGAGAGCCTTAATATAAGTTCTAATATACGGGGTGCGTAAAGATGAGCACAGGTAGTTAATGAAAGAATGAGCAAATATTTATTTGTATTGAAATGACTTGGAAAAGTAAACAAATCCTTGTTATGATACGCCACGCCCTGGTCTCTCACCCGAGCGTATTGGTAACCTCACATATACGGCCGTAGGTAAACAAAAGATGAAACTGCACCGTAGCTTCTTCATAGAGCTGAAGTGTGCACACGTAGTCTGCCTATCCGCCTGCGCCGCGTATATCAAATGTCCTCCTCGTTGTCCTTCCTGCTTCGTTCTCATGTCCTTTATCCTTTCCGTAAAACATCCAGCATGCAATCGTATCATACAGCCGCCGTATTGGCAGCAGAATGCAGCGGCTTGCGGCTCTCCATGTCCGTCTTATCCGTCCTATCCTGCTTGCCCTGCTTGCCCTGCTTGCCCTGCTTGCCCTGCTTGCCCTGCTTGTCCTTCTTCCCGTGGCCGCCAAAAAGATTGTTCACCATGGCAAAGACATCGTCCTCGTCGTCCGCATCGTCGTCCACATCCTGTGAGAGGGCAATGGGCTCGACCATGGGCACTGACTTCTCACTCCTAACCAGCGGCTTCACCAGCGGCGGCGGCTGAACGACGTGTCCCTTGAGGCCATCCGGCAGGTCGTTGGCCGTTTCGACGGGAGTCAGAGCTGCAGTAGCAACCTTGGCATCCTTTGTCTTGCCCTCCACCCCTTCGTCTTCATCGTCATCGTCGTCACGGTTGATGACAATCGCCTCCGGCAGCTTGTCGTCCTGGCTCTCCTCGCTCGTCGTCGACAAAATGTCGTCCTCCATTTCGGCCCAGGGGAAACTGCCGCTGGTGCCGGCCTTGCCTGCCTTGGACTTTTGCAGTTGGCGGAGCAGTTTGGTCTGTTGGTGGCTGCGTTGGCTGCCGGCCCGGCCGCCCACGCGCGACGTGAGAAAATCGTAGTCGACGCCGTCGTACACGGCATGCTCGTCGTCTTCGTTGTCCTCGGGCTTCGTGGATGCCACCAGCTCAATCACTACGTCGCCCTCGGACTTGCCCGGCGGCAGCGTCCACATCGGCTCAAACTCACCCGCCTCCACATCGCCGCCCTCGTCTTCCTCCTCCCGCGATCCATCGTAGGCCGAGATGTCGAGCGGAATCCCGTAGTGCGTGGGCACTCCGTTAAGAATGCGGTACTCCATGGCGCCGAGCTCTGAAGGTGTCAAAAAGTAGTCCTGCTGCTGCTTCTTCTTGGTCTTCTTCCGGCTGTCTTTGGTGTCGCCCTCGACCTCGGCCTCCTTAGTCTTGTCGTCACCTTTGGCGTCGGCCGCGCGAACATCGCCCGTTGCGCTCGCAATCGAGCACAGCTCGTGCGAGAAAATCCAGGGGAAGCTGATGAGCGGCGCAATATGATGGTTAAACAAGCCCCGCGAAGGCGCCGATGCAGCCCCCGTTCCCTTTGCTGCGCCGCCGCCGCCGCTGGTTGGGGTCGGGCAGACACCGTTCTTACCCAGGGCAAACTCGTGCAGGGCAATGCGCACCTCCTCGGACGTGACCTTGTACATCGCCGCAATAAATGGCCCCAGCTGCGCAATGTCCTGCGAGCCGCCCGCCTCGCGCAGGCACACGCGCCGGAACCGGGTCGTGATCACCCGAAACAGGCGGCCCAGGTCCTCGGCCGCCTTGTAGTCGGAGCCAACGCGTGGTTTGTTCATGGAGAACCCGGACCAAATCTCAAACTCGCTCTCAATGTCCTTTTGCGCCATCGCGCGCCGCAGCGCAAGGTCATACTGCGTCTTGATGCGCCGCGCGCGCCGCATGAGATCCACGTCCAGGTCTCGGTAGTGCTCGAGGATCCGCGCGTCAAAGGGCTTGTCGTATGCCGGCTCAAACGTCTCGACCTGCACTTCGTCATAAATGCGACCGAGCGCTGTCATGGAACGGTACGTTCGCTTGAACGTCCGGCCCATCCAGTGCGGCCACTCCTTGGGCGAGAGGCGGTGCGACATGAGCGCCGGCACGCCCGTCTTGGCATAGTCTACGGCTTGCGAATGCAGTTGTGCCAGCTCCAGGCACCGTGGGTTCATGGCGCCGCCCTCAAGTTGGTCGGCGTACGCCCGGTGCGACATGGCGATGCGCGGTAGCGTGTCGTGCTTCATATGCTGCACAAAAAAGGAAATGAGATGACGCGGGGTGACTTCGTCGACGTCTGGTTCCCGGGTGGCATCGTAGTTCATTGCCTCGTAGTTCCAGAATTCGCGGGGCGGCAGCAGGCGCTCGTCCCAGAAGACAAAGTAGTCATCGCCATCTAGGTCGCCACCCGAGCACATGCTGGGAATGTCGCGGTCGCCGGCCCGGGGGAAGACCACCACGTCCCGAAGGTGGTGCAGGGCTGGCACATCAACAGCCTCCACTACACGCAGGTCGCCGGGGTGCAGAGACGGGTTGCGGCCCACGAGGCACAGGCCCGTGATGACTCTGTACTTTGGGGCACCCTTGGCGACCCCGTAGTTGCGATTGTTGCCTCGAGTCAGGATGTTGAGCCCGCCTTGGGTTTTGTTAGTCAGGTCCGGAATCTGGAGGAAAATCTGAGGGAGCTTCGGCTGCTCATTGGCGCCGGCACGATTTTCTCCTTCTTTCGGCTGTTGAGTGTGACCGCGCAGCGTGTCCGTCTCGTCGACACATCCGAACACAAACGCACTCTTCTCGACGCTGATTCGCGCCTTCTCTTTGAGAGCCTTGAGCGTCCAGGAGCGCCAGAGCTGCAGCATGGACCAGACAAAAGGCTCGTCCGAGGCCATGAAGCCGGCCTTGACCATGTCGGCAATCACGGGCGTGACATGGTTCTGGTCGACGCGCACCATCAGGTGCTCCACAGCCTTGCGCGGATCGTTCATGACGGCATCCAAGCCTGCTAGCTCTTCGTGGAGCAGGTCCAGGAAGACAGATGGCTGGACACCGAGCGTCGACAGTAAAATAATGGTCTGCTGGTTCAGGGTCGCCGTGGCCGTCTCCGAGCAGCGCACAATTTCGAGAATGTTGGCGTTGCCCGTGGTCGGAAACTTTTCCTGCGACGGCCGGATCTGCACCACCTGGCCAGAAGGCACATCGGGCCAGACAACAAGGATGCCCTTGCAGCCACCCATGCGGAACTGCACCGCCGAGGGCACATCGTCTACCCGGAGATGGCTGGCAATGACGCGGGCCCACCACTTGGAGATCTTACCAACACCGTCCGTGAAGCAGAACTGATCGTTCTCGACGTCCGCGATGCGCTGCACCGTCGTCGGCACGCCAAACGTGGGCACGGGCCGTGTAGTCGAGAGGCACTGGCCTAGCCGTGCGGCGTATTTGGCGACGGTCTTGATGCTCCGGAAGTCACCCATCCAGTCTCGGATGTCCTGGCACGAGACGAGCTCGGTTGGCGCAAAGAAGTAAGTGCTGTTCTCGCGCAGCTGCGAGTTGCCAAACGCTAGAAACTCAAAATGGCGGCCACCGACGCGGATGCCATTTTTGAGGGCGCGGAAGGCACGCGAGAAGCACTCGTCCGTCCGCCGGCCGTCACGGCCACTGTTCAGCCGCCCAATGAGGAGCTCGTCCGTGAACTGGACACGGAGGAAGCGGTCTTGGTGCTCGCGGAAGTGACGCAGAACACGGTTGCCGGCCTCAAGCGAAGGCGTAGAGTAGATGATTGTGGTCGGCGTCACAATGGCCTTGCGAATATACACGGCACGGTCTTTGTCGAGCGACGCGTCCGGGGGCGACTTGCGCCAGTACGATGCAGCCCGGGGATCACGGAAGATGCCGTGCGGCTGGTAGATGCGCTTGCCGCGCTCAGCAACGTACTCGAGCATACGGGTAGCACGATCGGGCGTTAGCGCTGCCAAACTCTCGAGGAAGACCACGTCGAGTGTGCTTTCGTTGAGGATGTTGCGCGAGATGCACACTTCGAGTTGGTAGGCAACCTCGTAGGAAAGGCGGCGGGAGAGGTGATGCATGTTGCTTGCAGCTGCCGCGGACAGAGCACCTGGTGCAGCGGTATTGTTGGTCTGCACACAATCCCACATGGTTCGATCGTCGCGGGGTAGGCAGCGGAACTCGGGGCAGGGCTTAGCACGAAGATCGTAGTCGCGTAGATAGCCAGCAACATCCTGCCAGTCGCCAACCGTGGATGGACTGAAGCCAAGGCGGAAGATGGTCCACCGGCCAATGTCGACAGCTTGTCCCTGTGGGAAGACACCGTTCAGCGAGACGGCGGCATCGCGGACCGCACGCTGGTTCATGGTAAGGAACGCCATGCGCACCCACTGCTCCATGTTGTTCCAGCTGTTGCGGCCGTTGCCGTGCGTCTTTGAGGCGTCCCGGGTGATGCGCCAGTATTCGGGCGGCGAGTCCAGCGCCAGGGCGACGCAGAGGCACCCGCCAGGGAATTGCTGTTCCCATATGTTCTTGATCCAAGAAAAGCGGATGTCAATCCGGTACTCGGCCTTGATGCGGTAAGGGAGGGACAGGGTTTTGTCAGGGTCGCTGTTGGGCGGCGACGGCTCCTCTAGGAAGCGCGTCACAAAAATGGACAGCTCGCGGCGGCCAAAGTGGACGCGTAGCTTGACCTGCACGTTCTCGCCGTCGTGCTCGACCTCATCCATGACCATCATGGCACGCTTCTGGCGCATGAAGCCTTGGCCGAGCATGGCCAGCTCAATTTCCTTGCGGGCCGGGACCCAGTGGTTGAGCGGGGTCTTGATGCTCTCTTCAGACGCCGTGCGGAAGCCGTTCGTATCAACACGGGCCGAAACCCTGGGTGAGGGCTGTGGCGCTGTTGCGTCCTCCAGCTCAAGACGCCAGCAGCGGTCGTACCAGTAGTCATTGTCCGGCGGCGTCAGACGCACACGGACGGTGCCCGAGCGATCGCCCCGGCTGTCCTCCAGAATGTCAATGGACGTGACGGCGAGTGGCACGAGGGATTTGTAGATGTCGAGAGTGGTTGTTTGCGGAGGTGTGTGGCCGAGAACGAGGGTCATGGACACAAAACCGCGGCTGCGCCAATAAGCCGGGCGAGGTGTCTTGCCTTCGGCGCCGGGCGGCGAGATCTCTGCCGTGCCCTTCTTGGTTCCGTTGGTGCTATCACCGGCTTGGGTGGCCGGCGTGTCACCTGCCATGTTGGTGGTCGAGGAGGGAGATGGATAGAGACTGATCGAAAACGTTTGGTCAGCTTCTGGTCTGGATGGTGAGATGAAGTAGTAGAGAGGCTTGATTTTTTGAAGTGTACTAGGTGCTGAACAGACAAATGTTAGAGATGCTGCTTGCCAAGCTGCTCTCAGATGAGCTTGCAAGCAAAGACTGGTGTCTAGATCGCAGGAGAAGAGCAAAGTAAGATGAACAGGATGCGAACGAAAGAGGCGAATGGTATGGTTGAGATGGCCAGTCTAGTTGAGAAGAGAGATATTTGTTTACCTCGTCACAGTGCACTGAAGATGCGAATCAAAAACATAAGATAAGAGTTGAGCTGGGTAGTGACGAAGGAAGGTGGGAGAAGAGGAAGAATGAGATGGGCTGATTTTTTAAATAGGCGTTTGTTCTGGTGATGGCGATGTGGAGTAGAAATAAGGAAGGGACAAACGAGGCCAAATACTGGCGAGACTGCCTTTGCGATCAAAAGGGGAAGGAGCGAGAGGGCTGGTCACTAGAATCGCGGGAAGGCACGATCGTGTCACGTTGCCATCGGCTGCCCCTCAGTTTTCAATCAGTTGAACCTTACGTGTATGGTGAGCTTCTTTTGCCCCCTTGCACAGTGACAGATCATTCATTGGTAAGTCACAGGTTGAGGCTAGCTTGAGAAGTAGGTGATGCAAAACTGAGCCTGCTGTTTGTTTACTTGATGTCTGCTCAAACACGACGTTGGCAGAAAAGTTCTCATTCGACGGGAGGAAAATCAGAAATATCTATGCAAGACTGGCTCACGTACTTGAAGACAAACAATTCAGATAGTTATCTCAAAGCTATGTGAATGATCGTAGAATGCAAATGGGTGTGATGTGAAAGTAAACAAAACCTAAATGCAAACAGTCGCCGGCCCCGATGCTATTCATCCGATGGTGTTAGATGAGGTCAGATACAAGTCAGAGAAAGAAGAGGATAAAGTGACAATGGATGGAAGAAAAATGGGAGAACAGACGCAGTCATGAGTAAAGATAGTATAGTTAGAGTGTGCGTGACCGTTAGACATGATATGCTGTAAAAAAAAAGAACATGCAGGACATGGAGGATATGGAAGAAAAGACGACGCCAACCAAGAATAATAAATCGGAAGAAATAAAACCAAAAGATGGGAAACTATGCTCATCAATGCTCGTCGGTACTCTCGCTACTATGCTCTCTGCTTCTCATCTTTCTCCAAAGTCGTCGATCTTTCCACGCCCACCTGATGCATGTCGAATCATGACTTGGTTGCCCAATGCAGTATTGACAAATGGAAATTGATGAGATGATGAAAATGAATGGAAAGGAAAAAAAACTCTCAAAACTCTCCTCCCACTCCTTTATTAGCCTCCTTTTATTCGACTCATCTCTCTCTGCTTCACTTCATCTCTACACCTGAGCCAGATATTGCCGGTCAAAGATCTTTCCGGGGTTCCTATTTTGTTAGCACCAACAGCAGAGAAGATAAAACGAAAGTGGGGAAAGCGTGACGTACAAAATCCAGTGTGGGTCCAGGGCCGCCTTGATGGCCTTCATGACGCCCAGGGTCGCCGGCCCAACCTCGAGCAGCAGTGAGTCCTTCTTGCCCCAGCCGATCGAATGCTCGCCTGTGCATGTGCCCTCCATGTCCAGCGCGCGCTGGACCATGTTCTTGACGCACGTCTCAACCTTGGCGCGCTCGTCGATGTCGGTGCGGTTGTAAATAATACTCTCGTGGAAATTGCCGTCGCCAATGTGGCCCAGAATGCTGGCAAACAGACCTAGATCATCCATCTCCTTTTTGCTGACCTCGATGATGTCGGCCAGCCGGCTAAAGGGGACGGCCACGTCGGTGCTCCAGACCTCTTCGCCAGCCTTGCGCAGCGCCAGCATCGACCACAGCGACTCCTTGCGCGCAGACCACAATAGCTTTTGTTCGCGGGCATCCTTGGCAAATTCAAAGTTGGAGCCACGGTTGCGGCCCGTGATCTTGGCGACATTCTGGATATTCTCGCGCACGCTGGCCTTGGTGCCGGAAAACTTGAAGAAGAGCGTGGGCAGCTCCTGCCATACGCGAGGCGCGGTGGCGCCGCCCAGGTTGACGACGCGCATCTGCACCTCGTCCATGATCTCCATGGCGGCGACGGGGATGCCGGTCTGCATGACCTCGGCGGCGGCAGACGCGGCGTCGCGGATGGTCGGGAAGGTGACGACCGCCACGGAAAGCTCCTCGGGCACGACGGTCAACTTGAGCGTCGCCTCTGTCACAAGGCCCAGGGTGCCCTCGGAGCCGACAAAGAGACTGTTAAGGTTGTAGCCGGCGGACGACTTGCGCGGGCGGCGGCGCGTCTTGATGACGGTGCCGTCGGCGAGCACGACGGTCAGGTTGATGACCCAGTCCTTCATGGTGCCGTACTTCACGGCGTTGGTACCGGAGCAGTTGGTGCCAATCATGCCGCCGATCTTGGCGCTTGGACCCGGGTCGATGGGGAAGAAGAGGCCGCTGTCCATTTTGACAAGCTGGTCGTTGAGATCTTGCCAGCCGATACTAGGCTGCACGACAATGTCCATGTCGTCCTTGTTGAACTGCACGATCTGGTCCATGTAGGCAAAGTCAACGCTGATGCCGCCGTATGGCGCAGAAAAGTTGCCCTCAAGGCTGGTGCCGCCAGAGTAAGGGATCACGGGCACACGGTGCGCGTGGCAGACGCGTACAATGACCGACACCTGCTCGGTAGACCGTGGGTAGGCTACGGCCACTGGCAGGCCGTCAGGGTTCGTGCTGGACCACTCCGAGTAGCCGTGGGCGAGCAGCTCCTCCGGGTCGGTGGAGATGATGTCGTCGCTGTTTTCAAAGCCAGCCTTTTTAATCTCCCGCCGGATCTCGTCGATCGCTACCTCCATTCCCCGCATGTTGGCGTACCGCGGTGCTGTTGTCTGCTGGCTGTCGAGCCGCATGGCCGCACTACCCGGCCAGCCGCCAAAATAGACGGCTGCGAGACCCCATCCGGCCAGACCGGCGGCGGCCGCAGCGGCAAACGCCCGCTGGCCGGTCCACCACGAGGTTGGGACGGCCACTGCTGCGGTACTGGCCGTTAATTTTGCTGTCGTTGCCGACGATGAACTTGGCGGCTGTTGACGACGGGGTGCAAACGTAGAAAATGTGCGCTGCCGGGGTATTGATGTCAACCCTCGTGAGGTCTTTGCTGCTGACAATGTCGACCTGCTGCCATAGCGGGCGAACGGGGCTGCTGCCCGGTTAAGGACGGGTGAAGCCATCGTATGATTGTCGCTGGCGTCGTGTTCTGCTGCCGTCTTTCTGCCGCCGATGTGTTGAGGCTCAAACTAGTGAGAAAGAGAAGGTAGATAAGGCACGGCTGCCCTTATAACCTTTTTTGTCAATTTCGGTTTACCCTTTCTGTCTTCCGAAACAGCACTGTGCCGCGTGGGACGACAAGCGCGATCGATGCCTCGGGGGGCGTCTTGTAATGCGGAAGAGGGGGTCCGTTTCGTGCTCGGCATACAGGAAATAACGACAACGAAGCTAAAATGTTGATTGTCCCGACGGCTGGAGACGGGCGGTGATGACGGCGTTTCTTCGTCCTGTGTCTACTGTTTGTTGTTCGCCGGTTTCTTGTGTCTTGCGCCTGGTTTCCTTTTATTTTACCTCTTTTCAACCGTCGTTGAGGATTCTTGTTTTCGGGCCTCGTTGTATTGTCCACCGAGACGAACACACACTAACATGGCACACTAGGAGAGCGTGAAAGGGGAGTTTGGTTTGCTTTCTTGGGCCTTGACAAGGTGTGGACAGGCTGGAGGATGTGAAAAACGGGGTGTGAAAGAGGGGAATGGCGCCCTTTTTGGCGTTTTCTCTCAGGCTTTAGTCCTCTCAAGGACCCTAGGTTTGGCTCTTTCGTTCGTGCGGGCTTCCCCAGACAACTAAATCGGTCAGTCATTTTAGTTCGGCATTGGTCGACACTAGGTGCCGAGATGTTGTCTCCTCGGGGTCAACTGTCGTCAGAGATATTCTCGGCTCCCTCTGTTTAACTCACTCGCTTCTTATTCTTCTTCGATCTCCACAGCCTCACTTGCCGTCGATTTAAGCTCGGTAAAGAAAGCTGTGGGGGAGGGGCTTGTCGTCGCTCGTTATCAAGACATTCCAGGGCGAGGGGCGTGCGTGTTGGGGCGTGTAAGTCCGGTGTCGGGACAGGAAGCGTCAAGAACAAGAGACGATAAAGTAAACGAGGGACGAGTGTAGGGTGGTGGGAAAGAAATGACGAAGAACGGAGAAAAGAAGCAAAGGATAAAGATAAAGAACAGGCACGTAAAAGAAGGCTTGACCGGTTAGGAAGGCAAACAAAAGAGAAAAGGCGTAAATTATGCGTTTATTTAGGAGTGGGCCGGTCTTGTGTCTTTTCTCTTACCTTTTTTTTTTGTCTGTCTTCTTTCCTTTTGGCCCTTGTTTCTTTTCTTTCTTTTCTTTCTTTTCTCCTTTTATTTTATTTCGTCTGCCAGTCCAGTGTTAGTCCGCGTTGCGAGGAGAAGAGGGGCACATGCACGCTGTGTAGCAGCTTGGTATATGAGGGATACGGTTAGGTACAGACAGAAAGGGGACCTGGCAACTTACACGATCGAGGGTCTTTCGAAAAAGGCAACCGAAAGGAGAAATGAACAAAAGGAGCGAGTCAGCGGGTGGTTGGCTTAGACACGGAGGATCTTGAGCACGAGGCTAACGGCGGCAGAGGGACGGGAGAGAAGGTATAGGGAGGGCGGCCGTTCTTAATATGAGAGAGGAGAAATAAAAAGAAAAGAAGCCGAAAGAAACGAAGGAGGGCAGAAAAGGCACATGGCCAGATTGGACAGCACCTATCCAAGAAGCTGGGAGAGAGAAAAGTGGAAGCAGAGCGAGGGCGTCTTGGTGCGAAAGACGAGACTCCGTTGGGTACCAGTTCAGTTGGGGGCGGTACGAATCGGGTGTATTGTGCTTGACGACAGCAAAAAGCACGCATGTGAGGATGTAGAGGCTTAGGGGAAGAGGGAAGATGATGAGGTTGCAGCGGGCGCACCGATTTTCCCCTTTTCTCTCTTCTAGCCCCATCTGCGCGCGGGTTGGCCTTGCCCCTTTCGCCTTTGAACTTCCTTCCTTTTTTGTTTCCATCGTTCTTTCCTCTTCCACTGTCGTCTCTGTGGATCTTTCCTCAAAGTGCGATGATGAAATGGGCACCAGTGAAGGAGTGAGGGAGGCTCGGGAGGTAGAGAAGGAGGGGCGCTGCTGCACTCGCCCGGTACGACGTGCGGTTTGCGGGCGGCAGCATTGTCGTGTGCTGGTCTTGCAGCCCGCGTTGTTCTTTCCTATTTTGATATTTAGTTATTCGTTGTTTATTTTCAGTCTTTCAATACATTCGGTGCTGTCCCCTTTTTCCCTCTCGCTCCTTCCCACATCATTTCTTGCCCGTGACTCCTTGCACCTGCCTTCCCTCGCCTTTCCCTCGCATCCCACTACCCTGATCTCACGACGTTGCATGGGCCGTAGAGCTAACCGCGACCTGCAGAAAGGCAGAGGGTCGAAAAGAACCGCTTGCAGCGCACCGATGAAGTGGCCGTTTTGCCGCAACACGGCGGGACCGCGTGCCGCTGCTTTTCAATTTTTGTCTTTTTTTGCTCTCTTCATTCTTTCCTCGTTTCTAGCTGTCGGTCCGTTGCATGCGCCTGCAAATTCTCCGCTGCAGTACGCGAAAGATGTACCAAAGCGACTTTGTGTCCTTGCGCTTGTCCTACAGAAAACCAGTCATATGTCTGCCCTCGTGATTGTCTGCACATACCGCCAGGTGGGTCTACTGCCGTTTGAATTAACATGAACGGACCTGGGCCTAGACCTCGAAAGGCAAGCACACCAGAGGCTCTCTATTCTGCGTTCTACAGATACTACAGCTCACAGTGTTTTTTAAGCCGCCCATCGGATGAGAGCACTGCTGAGGACCAGAGAACTTAGTCGTGGGAACCCAATCGGGCGTCGACGACGCAAAAGCAGGGTTTCTCGTATATCGCCTTACAAGACAAGCGACAAGAGACGGCAGAAACCATGTGTGAGTGGGGTTCATAGGAGGAGGATTCGGAGGAGGGCAAAGAAACGAAGAAGAAAAATCAGAAGCGAACGAGAGAGAAAGTAGCAAACTTGATCGATGTCGGGCACTTATCCGATTTGGCCATGCTTGGGCCGATGGGATGCCGCCTCGTTTTGTGGTGTCCTCTCCGTTGGTATTGTCGTTGAAGTACACGACACGGCCGGTCAGCTCGGTCGGCAGCCGGTGAAACAAGAGGAACACGAACGGGGCAGACGGCCCTGGCATTGACATCTGTCATGGGGTGGAGAAGGGTTTTGTTTTTCTTTCAAGTCTGCGTTCTTTTGTTGTGTCTGTTCGTCGTCTTTCGTTTGTTTTCTTTTTTCAACCTCCCTTGCAGCCCTGTCGTGTTCCCATCACACCGCCGGTTTCTTTTCTTTTTCTTCTCTTTTCCCCAGCCGCAGCCCCCTGTTTTTGCCTCGTCACCTCTGTGGCGGTTCCACGACCTATTGCGGCCAGTGCATGCACAATACGACACAAACGACCTGAACGACACAAAAGCAACCAACAGACTTGGGGTTACAAAGAGTATGAAGGGAAAAGAAATCCACAAGTCAACCAGATACAAGTATGCTGTGCGACTGTGCTCCATACATATCTGTGTAGCCGAGATATGGTTGTTGTTGTCTTTCTCGTTTTCTGGGGGAAAAGGCGGGGGAGCATCGCCAGCATAAAACAACAGGTCGCACGGCTGAGAGAGTCAGTTAAATAATATCCGTTTGTGCAACATCGCTACGACTGTACGGAGTCCTTCAACTACGACGTACGACGTACACAGATGAGACAGAGAGTCAACCGCATAATAGCGGCATAGCAATAATTGAAACATCAAAAGGCCAGTCTGGTTGAAATAGAGTGCAACGTCCTCTGTACTCCGTACCACTCTCTGCAGCGCCATTTTGCAGCGGCCCGTGAAAAATGGCAGCGAAACAGCGAGGCAGGGAAAGTGAACATCTCCTATTTCTTGATCGCGACTGGTCGGCGAGACCGACGGCCGATGACAAGATCTGCCGGTGAGAGCAAACGGAGCGGCGGTCGATGTGCATCCATATTACGGAGTATGAGGAAAAACACGCTGAGCCTTGACCGTGATCCCTGTTTGGTCTCATCACATTGAAAGGGAGCTAGGTGGGTTGCTTGGCAGCTCAAAGTCGCCACAGACTCTCGTGGCTGCCCGAGTCGGGACCCATCACCGACCCCAGCTTTCTCGAAAGAGTAAAAAACTGCACAGGCCGGTCGGTCCACGTCTCTTGTCAGTTTTCGTCAACTTTCTTTTTCTTCGACCGCCCGTTTCCTTCCCCTCAACCCCTGCAGCTCAGCCCTCTGTTCCAGAGGTGTTCAAAAATGGGCTCCACCGCTCTTTGGAAGAGCTCTCTGCATTTCAACATGTATAAGTACATATTTTTGTACTTCAAAACGAACTTGCGTGTTCAGTCTCCGCTCTTCAAGACTGACTCGGAGGACTTCCAGATCAACGTGATATGTGACAGACCTGGTCCCATGCCCCTGGTACGACGACAATGATGGATGCCAGACCATTCAAGACTGCGGCGTGCCGTACATTTATACGACATATATTACCTCACGTAAGAGATCAAGAAACTGTCGGATGCAGTATAAATGACAGCCTGACTTACAGGTTAAAGTAAAGGAAAATAGATGTACCGAACAGCTGCCAGAGTGTCTCTGTGTGTACTCCGTATATTTCGATGTGCCATTGCAAGAGTGCACGACGTGTCTCTTTGAACACGGCAGTCCGTGCCGAATAGGGTATCCTTTTCTCCCCCTCATCCAACCGACAATTTTAACTCCATTACTCTTTGTATGACGCCGGTAACTTTGAAACCCGGGCGTTTGTTCTTACGTCTCTATTTTTTTAATGGTTTTGTAGCACACCGACGTTCCAGCCCCGTTGCCTCTTACGTACTTTGAATCACATCTAGTCTGGTCGCGTGTTGTCTCCAAGATGTAGTTGTAATTATTTGTCTTCACTTTGTACAGTGTACACTTTCCAGATCTCCCCGCCTCCTCTTTGCCGTCGTATTGCCTTGTCGTGCGGCACACATCCAGAAAAAATGCACTTTTGGATGCACTACACTCCCCGCCTGCACGGCTGCTGCACCACGTGGTCCACTTTGGAGCGTAGCCGATCTTTTGTTGGGTTCTTGTCCGCGTCTTAAACGGCTTCTCTCCTTTACCTTATACGACGTACTTTGTGCAATGTACTTAATTTTGTCAAAATGCAGGAACTGGCCACGAGACCATTTTCTCTTGGTAAACGAGGGCGGAGTATGGGGGTATTGCAACACAATACAAAGAGAGCAAAGGAAATGCAAGTCCGGAGTGTTCGTATGGGGCAAAGGAATCGGTCCTCTTACAAGCCTGTTGTCGTTTTTACTACTGCTTGGTTATTCAAATGCCAATGGCAGCTCGTAGCCCGGGGCATGGGGGCACAACTGCAAGCTGCTTTCCTTTTTTTCTTTCCTGCATACTGTGCCGCAGGCGAGCTGACCACCACGAGATGACGGAGGGGTGTAGAGACTAGGTGAGATATACAAGCAAAGAAGAAATGTGGTTTTCAAAACGAACAGGGCAATAAAACAAGGCCGAATCGCCTTCTATTCATGTAACTCGTACGTCGGGAACTGGTCACGAGATTGAAAAAACAATGCCTTCCCCTCAAATGCCTTACCACACAGAACACAGAAGGATACTACATCGGGTTATTGGTGTACAGATACACGGGGTATGACTCTCCGTGCACCAAGTATTGTGGCCTGTCTCTCTGCGGCAGGCAACTGGCGAGGCTCTGCCTAGTAAAGTATGTAAAATTGAATAAGTTAGAAAAGTATGTTACCAGCTTACATCACTTACAGCGTAGCTCCTGGGTACCTACGAAGGATAAAAAGATAAAAACCGACAGAGAGAAAGACAGTGACTGCCGGTATACCGACCGATGTGTTTGACTGATATGCCGTATTAAAGTCAAAGAAACAGGGGTTATCAAAAGTACCAAAACGCAGGGTACTAGGCATTGGAACACGGCTTAGCAGGGTCTGGATTGGCTTGGTCTTGGCCATCCCGTACCAGCAAGGTGCACGTCGCCCGTTCCAGACGGACGGGATGGCAGGCCGTGGAAGGAGAAAGGAAAAGGTAGACGGGTAAAAAAACCAGGCGTTGTGCTCTTAGCATTCTCTCTCCTTTGCAGGATTTCTTAAGTCTTTTTTATCGATTTTCTTCTGTTTTGAGTACCTCTTTTCTTTCCACCCTTGCCTCTTTTCTCATAACAGGTGTCAGTAGGAAAGCCTAGACCAGGCTGTGCTGGGGGGTAGAGCGTGGGATGAAACCCAAAAATCTAGGACATCAAAATGGCGCAATCGTGTTTGCCGTTGTTTCTCGTTGATATTCTAGAATCTCTATCATCTTGTCTTCATTTGATCTTTCTTCCACTTCATTCTCGTTCTTAGTCTCGCCGTTACGTATAACCTAACAGGGCCGGATGGGGGTACATCTCTCCCTCCTACGATAGACAATATATCTATTGCAAGCAGTGAAATTTTCATATGAATAAAATGGAAGAAAACATTAAACATGAATCGGGACAAAGGATCGCCGAATACGTCCTTCTTCTTTTGGCCGTTTGTCAGGCTGACTCCTGGAGAAGATCACTGCTATGTCGAGGAAGATTAATGGGTTGCAAAGGCAGAGCAGCAAAAGAAAGGGTAAACAGTACAGCAAAGAGAAATCCCAAGGTCTGGTTCGAGAACCAACAATACAAGACGGACGCAACGACAAGAGACGGTGCCCCCATTCCTCCGAATAACGTGCAGATTTTAACCGCCGACCAGAAAGGCCGATACATGTACGCATCTCAAAAATGAATCGCATATACGCCGATGGAAAACGAAAGCCTTGCACAAATTTTTTTTTTTTAAGTCTAAACGCTCCCCCCTCCTGGTCGTCACCTCCCACGCCCTGGGGACCCCCCAACCCTCGACCAAAAAAGAGGGGGATGATGCATGCACACACATACCGTTTCCTCACCGCCAGGCTGGTGCAGGATGGGGGAAAAGGGTGAAAGGAAAAGAATATCAGAAAAGGACGAAAGCAGACGAAAACATCATACAGATTTTCGATAAAGGGCAAAAGAGTGTTTTGTCAGCTTTCCCCTCTGCCCACGCGGTGACCCCCATGCCCCCCCTCCTCGCCTGTTCAATGAAAGAGACGGTGAAGGAACATCGACGGGCAACCAGAAACGGGACATGCCTGCACATGCAGGAAATAAAAGTGAAAGGTCTCGAATAGAGATAGACAAGAGAGACTATAATGAACAAGAAAAAGAAGGGGTCAATATCTATGATGTTATACGAAAGGCTTCATTGGGCGGATATCGATGAGACACGCATGTTGGTTCACATGTGAAATGTACACGAACGACCTGGTCGTTGATTTCATGAATTTGGTATTTTTTTCTTCTTTTCGGCCGCGGGCATTTTAACTAAACAATGGATCCGCGGCATGCCCAGCAGGCAGAGGGGGTAGGGAGGCGACAGCTACAGCGGGAGTACACTATGAGACTCGTTTTTAGATGGCCAACCCTTTCCAGAGAAGACGACCAAATAAGCAAACAATCAACGCCGGTCCTCGCCATTTTTTTCACCAGTCAAAACATCAAAGACAACACACACAGGAGCAACTAGGCGAGTAGCTTAGTTGCCCTTGGCGCGCCGGCGGTCGCGCTCCTCGGCGATCGACAGCTTGACACCGCGGCCCTTGGGCAGCGAGATCCACGGCTTCTCGGTACCGATGACGAAAACGTTGCTCTCACGAGTGGCGAACGAGTTGTCAATGGCGTCCTTGAGGTGGACAATGTTGAAGCCACCGTCGTGACGCTCACGGTGGGTGATGACACCAACACGACCCATGTTGCGACCGCCGGTGACCATGGCCAGGGCGCCGGTGTCGAACTTGACAAAGTCGGTGATCTTGCCCGTGGCGAGGTCAATCTTGACGGTGTCGTTGACCTTGATGGACGGGTCAGGGTAGCGGATGCTGTGAACAGGGCAGAATGTTAGTGTCAAAGCTGGGACAAGGGGGGAACCTACCAGCCGTTGTTCCAAATGTTCCTTCCAGCCACTCTTGGGTAGAGGGAGACGGAAAAGGAGGGCTACCGGGGGGGGAGAGGAAGGAGTGAGAATGGAGCAGAGTGAAGTGAGAGAGTAACAGAGGAGATCGTCGACAAAGGGAGGAGGAAGAGGGGTCTCCGTGAGAACTGCGTGATGCCGTCCCCGGTGCAGAACTACAGCTTAGAAAACTACGTGCCCCGGTCAACGGCACACGCAGTCTCTCTGCAGAGTTTCCTGCCCTTCCACCTTCTTTTGTCGACTCTCCTCCGTAACCCACTCTCTCATCAACCACACTCACTACGACGACGACGCCGCCGACGGCCGTCGTCCCGTCTCGTCACCCCTTCTTCTCATTCTCCTCGACAATTGAGCCTTCTTGTTCCGTTCCCTCGTTCCCGTCGAGTGGCCTTCCAAAGCTTGGTCCAACGGCTGATAGATTGCAGAGATTGGATGTTTCTGTCTGGGACAAAAAAACGTACGTTCTCGCATCATGCGTAACCAAGAATGGAATGCCACCGCGGCCGAGCTGGACGCGGCGCACCTTGCCGAGCTTGTACTCGGCCTCCTCGGCCTGGATGCGGTGGACCGTGAAGCGGCCCTTGGTGTCGTAGATCAGACGGAAGTTCTCGCCGGTCTTCTCGATGCCGATGACGTCCATGAAACCCGTGGGGTAGGTCATGTCCGTGCGGACCTTGTGGTCGACCTTGATCAGGCGCTGCTGCAGGATAGCGCGGGTCTCGCGGAAGTTGAGCGCGTACTTGAGGCGGTTGCGCAGGAAGATGATGAGCGGCAGGCACTCGCGGGACTTGTGCGGACCGGGGGAGGCCTTGGGCGCGTAGACACCGGACAGTTTGTCCAGCAGCCAGTGCGAGGGCGCGCTAAGGCGCTTCTGATGCTTCTTCCTGGAGAGGGGAGAGAGAAGAGTCAGTCGATATTCGAGATCGTGGGATGCTTCCCATTATTGTGATGTTTGTCCTCCTCTTCAAGTCGCTGCTCCAATGCAGACGACAAAACTGCCATCCTCAACTCTGTTTCTCTCTCGTCTTCGTCTCGTGTGATACTTACATTCCCTTACCCATGGTGGCGGTTGTGATGTGGTTGTCGAGGTGGTCGTGATGGGAGAAAGAAGGAAAAAAGTTGAGATGCAAAAACCGGTGCAAGGAAAGTCGACACTTGGGGAAGCAGCAAAAAAAGACAAGCTAAGGCGGGAAAAAAAATTTAATTGACAGAAAAAGCGCTAGTTGTTTGGGCATGAGTCCACGCGCCTCTCATTGGCGGGGGCAAGGGCTTCGAACCCTCAGTTGCCCTGTCCCATAAAATAGTCACGTGCGGTATGGAGCATAAAATTGTACAGTGTTCATAAACAGTGCGAGGTTTTAGGCACGGTGAATATACAGTGCATTAGACAATGTGCGAATTCTGTACGCACGGTACGTCGACGCTCCAGAGTTGGGTTAAGTTGACCACGACAGCCGCATTCACTCATTTCATCACTTCTCACAACGCTTGTCCATGTTTGAATTTCACAGCAACGGCATCAGTGTTCGATTTCCCCAAAAATACAATCATCACAGCCGTCCATCACGGCTTCTGTTTGTGCCGAAAGTAAGAGCCCGGACAGGCTCTCTGCCGCTCTTCAACACGAATTGAATGTCACGTCGCTGTCCACTCTGCCACTTTTCACTCTTGTTTGTAGTTGTAAGCTTATTTGACTCCGATGGAGACCCAAGCTGCAGGGCCTGTAGAGGCCTGTAAAAATCGGAGAGTCCGCAGAGAGTCTGGCAGAAGAAAGCCTTATGCTAGCGCAGCTGCTGCAGCTAAGCCTCGCCCTGCTGAGGAGAGCAAGACGAGTTGCCATTCCGCTTCCTTCGGCCGATCGCGGTTGGGTGGCTTGCTGACAGGAAGATCGGGCTTCGCGAAAAATGAAAAGAAATGATGAAAAAGAGATGAACGAGATGAAAGGAAGCGATGCTGGCTCATGACGCTTGTCAATATGTCCAAGCTTTCATCTGCATTCATCATCGTGACAGGTCACGTGTACATTGCAGGCAAACATGGCAGACGACATGGTGAACAGTGTGGTCCCTTGGGTCGCCATCGCCATCGCCTTTCGCCGCTGCGATGTGACGCGGCCAGGCTAGGCGGCCCAATGGTAAGACCCTGACTGGAGGGGTGAGGTCTGCGGGATCACCCCAAACGGCAGAGCCCAGAGAATCCGGCGGCCCAATGAGCACCCGATGCCGGCCTCCATTTTGCTTCTGCAGTTGCGCAGCTGCACACAACGAAGCATGTCCAGCCGTACGCAGTTGTGCAATGTGCGGCTCTCTGTTGATGGCCAAGGCCCAGTTGTCGGGACATGGGAGCTGGCCAGGCTCGCCAGGATCTCAAACAAACATGTCGTAACTGACCAGCAATTGCGTCAGTTCAATAATGTCCGGAACGCCATCTGTCGTGTGC
This sequence comes from Sporothrix dimorphospora, assembly GCA_021397985.1. Lineage (NCBI taxonomy): Eukaryota > Fungi > Ascomycota > Sordariomycetes > Ophiostomatales > Ophiostomataceae > Sporothrix > Sporothrix dimorphospora. Next base: position 25,258 of record WOUA01000124.1, read on the forward strand.
ACGTCCGCTACGCCAGTTTCTTGGAACGAAAGGGCAACAAAGACGGAATATAAATACAAAAATAGGCGTCTGGGCTTGTGTGGACGGAGATGTTCGTCAGTGTTTGTTTCACGGCCGGGGCCTGGCCAGGCCACGTAGAAGAATGACGAAACGGGTGATGAGCGACGGGCGGGCTTTTGTAAGCATAAACTGTAAAGAGACTGCGGAAAGAGCGTACGAGCACGGAAAGGTTCTGGCGTGGCCGGCCGACCCAGCCGCCCGCTGGAGCCAGAAAACAGCCCTATGAATGGGAAGGATGGCAGGGGCGTATTGCGAGAGGGGGGAGGCTTGCGGGTGGAGCGTGCGTGAGAGCGTGGGATTGGGAAGGCGAGGTCAGATCCTTGAAGTTTGAACGGTGCGCAGTGCGACTGCAGACGTCGAAAAGGGCAGGCACGCCTGGCTGTCTTCAGCACGCACAGAGGACCTTTGCTCGACAAAGGAAGGAGCCTGCAGAGACGAGAGAGGCAAGCGCGGTTCGCTAGAGGCCTCTTTCCCGCTTTCCCGCACACCGGAGTGTGAAAACAGGAAGAGCAAAGCGACGGGAACGAAGTCAGAACATTAGTGAGATGCTCCGCACAACAAGGCGTGCGCTGTGCTGAAGGAAGTTGGAAAGAGCCGCCCTGCCAGGCTACACCTTTGCACCTTCGCACCTTCTGCACCTGCACCTGCCCTGCCGTTCTGTTGAGCCGGCTCACCGCCCTCAGCCCCCAGTCGCGACTGCCCCGGAACGTGCTTCATTCCGCCTTGGCTGTCAAAATTACCTGTCGCCGGTCTCTTTTGCATCCTTTTTTTTCTTTTTCCTGATTTCGATTAGATTTGCTCTGCTCTCTTGCAAGTCACCCCTCAAAGCTGGGGTTCCGAGCTCTGGCGACGCCACGCAAAACAAGAACGTCTGTCCCACCAACGACAAGCGGACCGGGTGTTTCGCTTTGCCCAGGCCAATAAGTCGACTAGAAATTGCAAGGGCGCTTAGCGCTGTTGGTTGCAACAGCACGTCCTTTGTGTGGTTCTGGCCGATAGGACAACACCAACAACACAGCGCAGCACAGCAAAGTATCTTACAGGCCCGGTCTCCAGAGGACCTGTCGGATGGAGACGACAACACCACTTTGGCCCGTTTCGCAAACAATACCCCACATTGTGGCAGCCGCAGCGTCAAAACGGCCCTGCCAACACCGATCAGCGTCAGCCAGCAGCCAAGACTACGACGAAAGCCTGACCTGACGACATTCTTTTCTTCTTCCCAGACCTCTTCAACACTCTTCGCTCGCTTCAGCGTCTGCGACTACGACCGCGACCATCCACCGTCGAACACATCGCCCTCTCAACCTCACCCTCTCGTCGCCGCCGATGCGCACACCAGAGTCCGATCGCTCCACCTCAGCCACAACCCGCCAAAGCCGCTGCCCGGAAGCAGAGGCCAGACCAGGACCGGACCAGGACCAGACCAGACCAGACGCAGGCCAGGTGCGAGTAGAGACGCCCGTCTGGCCTGTTGACACGCGAGACTGACCGAGCGACGACGACGGCATCTTTTCAATCTCCTCGCGGGCCGCCAGTTCACCCGACCACTCCCCTCCCGACGCGCCTTTGTGTCATCCAGGTCCTCTTGACGCCATCCTCTCGGCAACCGCGATATTCACGACCGCCTTGTTGACTTGTTGACTTGTTGAACCCCGCACATCTGCCCTCCTCCACGACCTGCTGGCGCTTGTCGCACACCCAGCTCCCGACCGCCAAGGCCGTCTCTGTGTCAGCACCTCCCACGCCCGCCTCCGTCGCCGCCGCTACCCTCTGGACCCTCGGGGGCCGCGAGCACCATGGCCGCCTTTGTGAGGGTCTCGGGCCCGCCCAACAGCAACTTTCTCGTTGGCTACCCGGGCATCTCTGCAACTTTGGTGAGTTCTTCTCCTTTCGTACACTCTATCCTTCTCCCAGAAATCACCTTCACTAACTGCTGCAGCCACGCATCGAGGGCAAGGTCGAAATCCGCCCATCACAGGGCTTCTCCATGCCTGTCGCCGTGTCGCTCGTCCGAATATCCCTGCAGCGCCGCGAAACCATCCACCCGGCCGCCGACAACATGGCCAAGAAGCACCTCGGCACTCCGCGCCGCGACAGCACTGACGTTGTCGGCAAGGAACTCCTCCTCTTCCGATGTCCACCGGGCAAAGAGTCCGAAAACGTCATCGCCATGGACCTGCCCTTTGTTCTCTTCATCCCATTCGGCCGCGGCGGCGAGGAGACCAACCGTCGCATACCGCCCGCCTCACTACAACTGCCGAGCCGCATTGCCGAGACTTTCTACGAGCTCGTCGTCACCGTCCAGCAAGGACCCAGCATACAGAACAAATACGCCTTCCCCATCCCGCTGCAGCGCTACGACACGCTGTCGACGTTCGGCATGTACAACAAGCAGGAGAACCGCGTGGTGGCCGCCGACAATATCGTGACGCTGGCCATCTCGCTGCCGCGCTGGAGCTACGGCCCCCTCGACCCCATCACGGTGTACATCAAGCTGGCGCCGAACCCGGACTGGCTCAGCAAAGCCAAGCGCGTCACCATTCAGAAGATTACGCTCGGCATCGAAGAAGAGATTACCTTCAACCCCGAGGGCGACGAGCCAACAAAAAAGATCAACAAGATCGCCAAGCACACGCAAAACGTCCAAACAAAAATGCCCGAGGCCGGCTACGTCACGAATCTGGGCCTCGTCTTCCCGGCACGCGACCTGCGCGACAGCGACGGCATCATCCGCCGGGGGAAGCCGGCCTTTCCCATGTACGAGGTGACGTCGTTCACCACCACCTCCACCCTCTACAAAGTCGAGTACTTTTTGGCAATAAAAGTGAGTCCCCGCGCCCTCCTGTGAGCATCCACAACGTATGCCGTAGACAGCTACTGGGGGGGGGGGGGGGGGGGGGGGGGGGGGGGGGGGGGGGGGGGGGGGGGGGGGGGGGGGGGGGGGGGGGGGGGGGGG
>WOUA01000125.1:0-27692 GCA_021397985.1 Sporothrix dimorphospora
CCCCCCCCCCCCCCCCCCCCCCCCCCCCCCCCCCCCCCCCCCCCCCCCCCCCCCCCCCCCCCCCCCCCCCCACAAAGGGAAAAGAGAGAAGAACGTCTCATAAGCTTGCTTCTACGCTGGCGGGCTTCTTGTCCCCGTCGAGGTCAATTAGAAGGTGCAGCACCCGCTCGTACGTCCACATCGTAATAGCGTTGGCGGGCGCTGCCTTCATCAGGCTGACGGTCAGGCCCCGGTACAGGCCGCGCGCGCCCTCGGTCCCAAGGATCGTCCGGAGGGTCCGCGTCACGCTGCCGTCGTACGCGGGGATGTTCTTGTGCACGTAGCGGCTGCGCGTGGGGCCCTGCACCTGGATGCGCTTGCGCACGAGGTCCAACGGGAAGACAAACGTCTTGGCAGCGACGGCCGCCACCACGCCCGCCGCGGCATCGCCCGCACCAATGCTCTGGCCGACCTCGCCCGCCAATTGCCCGGCCGCTGGCTTGAGGCCCTCGTAGAAGGCGAAAAAGGCGCCCATGTACGGAGCGATCTGGATCAGGGCCGGGCTCAGCCCGCGGAAGAAGCCGCGGACGCCCTCATCGCGCGCAATGTCGCCCACGGCGCCGCGCAGGTTGGTGTAGACGCGGTCGAGCCCGCTGCCCTGGGCGGCAAAGCGCGTGCGCAGCAGGTCGAGCGGGTACGTGGCGGCGGTCGCGGCCGCACCGGCCGAGGCGCCGGCGACAAAGGAATCGGTGTGTGGCCAGGGCGCGACGCCGACGGTATCATGCACCCGCTCAAGAGCGAGGGTGGTCGCGCGGTAGGCGGTGAACTGGGCGGCGCCATAGCAAACGTAGAGCAGCTCGGCCGGGACGTTGCCCTTCCAGAGGCCGGTGAGGCCCTCGTGGCGGAGGATGTGACGCATGGTGGGCAGGGTGCCCTTGTAGACGGGCCCGCCATGGAGGTCGTGGCGGGCAAAGAGGAGGGGGTCGGAGAGGGAGTGGGACTGGAGCTGGAGGCGGATCTTGACGACGTCGAGGGGGGCGACGATGAAGCGCGCGATCAGGCCGGCCGTGCCGCCCGCGACGACCACCTGCATCCTGGTGCCCTGGGGGAGTTAGCGAGGTGCGGAGAAGGGACTGTCACGGAACATCAAAGCATATCGCCTCCTCTTCTTCATTTCTCTTACCTCATCCTGGAGGCGCTTTGCCTTGCCAGACATGCATGCGCGTACTGGCAGCCGTCAGCCTAAAAGGCCGGAAAGGAGGTCGCGCGCGCGTGAACCCAGTTCTGGCCGGTTAATAGATGGGTCAGATCGAAGGAGGTCGGTGTCGCGTGGTGGTAGGAGAATTGACGTCGAAGTTGATGTTGAATTCAACGGTCAACAACGGTGAAGCGCCGAAAAGAGACGGGTTCCTTCTTTCTGTTGATTGTTGGGGAATGACGATAACAAAAATGGCAGGAACGGGGGAGGCGATAACGAGAAAAAAAAGCTAGGCGCTGGTTCGCTGGCAGGAATTTTTTATTTATTTTCCGAATAAATTTTAATTTTCCACGGCCTTTCGTGGCCCGGCAATGTGCCTGCCAAGCGGGCATTCCCTCTTTTGCGTGCCAGTACGCCGCTGCAAGCCGCCATCCGCCATCCGCTGACAGTTCTGCGACAGCACGCTACGGGCTACGTCATACAGCGCTGCAGTGAGGTAAACAGTGATAAGCATACGATACGAATGAAAGACGTCGACATCATCGCAACAAGAAATAAAACAGGTGCGTCTAGACAGCAGATACAGTGCAGCTGATCTAAATCATGAGTTTTAGGATCGATTTAAAATCCCTTTCGCTTTTCACCCGTCGTACATAGGCGTCGCACGAGGAGGCAACCTCGCATTTATCAGAAACAGCCGCAGTCTAAGCCATGGTTTTTTATTTAAATCAAGGGTATCAGGAGGCAGAGACAGTGTGACCACTGACGATAATGCTTTCGTCTCGAGGACGCAGATAGATATCATGGTAGGACAGCCGTGGCACAGGTCGTGTCTTTGTTGTCCCGAAAATGAGATGAGGTGCTTTGAAATGCAGGAAATGCACCTGTCACAAGCCTGGCAATAAAATGTCGAATCTGTGGGACGACCTTCTCAATTCGAAATAAAGCCAAATTAACAAACATTAATAGTTGTGAGGTGACTTTCAATCGTGGAGGCTGGTCAAGCGGTCGTCGGAGGCTGAGGCCCATCGAGGCTGCGTCGGGTGTCGGATCGAGCCGAGGGGTGACAGTCTAGAAGTCGACAAAGTGGCACAGGGAAAGAGGTGAACAGACCGAGGAAGGGTAACCGGCCTGATATCGGCCAAACATCCCCTCGGTGCCGTTTGATGCCGTCAATGTTGAGTAGATTGGACGTTGCTGTTGGTATTCTGTTTCTGCAATATGCCCGCTGTTAATGTTCGACAACGTTCAGCCGTGTTGGCCGTCTGTTGTTTCCAATAAGGACGCCCTATCGGCTGCGCTTCAGCCGGCGAGACGAGCACGAGTCGAGAGTGAGGAGAAACACGAGACAAGCAGAGAACGGCGAGAAAAGGCTGAAGCCGGGATTGGCGCTGTTGTTTCCTCTTTCCTCTTCCAGCGGGCGACCTGGGCTGGACGCGAGAGCGGGACCTAATTTGGCAAGAGTGCCAGGTGCCACCGGCGACCGAACGTACCTGCCCTGAGAACGAAAAACGAAACGCGCTGGACCCCCAAGGCGCAGTTGCGCCGTCGCTGATTGGTTCCATCTGCCCGAAGCGCAGGTGGCCAGGGCGGAGGGAGAGGGGCGGTTCCTCCGTACAGTGGGGACGGCTAGGTGCCTGCTGCAGATTTGGCACTAACAATTGGGAATTGGGGCCGTTCGTGCTGAGTTCCCCCGTGGAGTACGGAGTAATAGCGAGGGGAGAGGCGCGTGAAAAAAAACTGCTCCATACAGAAAGAACGTTGCATCTGCCGTGCGCGCTGCCTGTGTGTCCCTCGTGCCTTCCTCGTGCCTCCTGTTAAGAGAAGAACCCTCGTCGTCTCTCTATCGCCCCTTCCCCTCGCAGGTGAATCGTGCACCCGAGCTCTTGCCTTGCAACTCACTCTTTGTTCTTTCCTTTTAAAACGTCGTTCCTCCCCTCTTTCCCCCCCAAAGATCGACGTTTCCCCTTTCTCGTCAACTTCACCTGCAGCCTTCCCTCCTTCTTCCTGAATTCTCAGACACTCTTCCCCTGCACTCGGTATATCAACCCCCACCCGCCAGCGTCCTTTCAGAGTGCCCTTGCAGGACAGAAACAACAGCAAACTATACTTGGGGGTCAGCCGGCCAGCCGCCAGCCAATAATCCAACAACTGTATGCATGTGACTGGCCCAGTCCACAGAGGCAACGATCGACCCAAGACGAGACCCGTGCGATCGACAAGGCGACCACTTCTCTCACGAGCAGTGAACCCTACTAACCTCGACTACGATTTACAAAGACACATAAAAAAACAGAAATCTAAACCTACACCAAACTACACCTTTTGTCGACACAAGCAGCCAGCTTCAGCAACACTCTCTCTCCTCCTCCCTTCCTTCAGCCTCTCCCTCTCCCCCTACCCATCCCCCCTCTCTCTCCTCCACCCTCACCATGGCAGAGGTCGTCCGCCCGCTCGACCCGCGGGACATTGTGGCGCCTCTGCTGCCCTCGCTGCCTGTCGCCGCCATCGCCTCCCAGCCCGCCTCGGGCGTCCTGCCGCTGCTGTCGCCCATCCTGCGCCAGCGCGTCCAGTTTCTTTCTGCGTCCAGCTCCGAGCCCTGGATCCGGCTGCTCTCATACGACCCGGCCAAGGCCGCCAAGCTCGTCGAGGTTGCCCGCAGCGCACGCCTTGAGCCGCACCCCGTCTCGGGCGAGATCGAAATCGACTGGGAATCGAGCACGGGCGACCACGTGGCGACCCGGTACAAGCGTCTGGATGTGGAGACCCTGCAGGCGCTCGTGCTGCTGCGCGACCTGGACCTCGTGTTCCGGCTTGTGCACTGCGCGGGTGACGAGCAGGAGGGCAGCAGTGCCGGTAGTGGTGGCTGGCGGGTAGGCGAGGTGAGCGTGCCGGACGAGCCAAACGCGTTCGGTGCGTTTGGTGGGCACGCCACCGTGGCCGAAGCCGAGCGTGCGTTTGTCGAGGGGACGGCTGCGAAAGCGGCAACCTCGACCACCAACACAACCACCAGCATACCGGCTCCGATCAGTATCGACAACAACGACGACGACGACGAGGATGACGACGACTACTGGGCACGGTACGACGCCACGCCCGCACGCACACCCGCCGTCAAGCGCTCGCCAGCGCCCTCTTCATTAAGGCAGCCGTCCAACCAGAACGACAACAGCAACAGCAACAGCAACAACCACCAGAACGCCGAGGCCGAGGACGCGTACTTTGCACAGTACGACACCGTCCAGCCGGCCATGGACAGCCACGACCCGGACGAGGTGGTCGAGGGCGAAGAGGTGCAGTCGGGACTCCCGGGCGGTCTGCTCAACAATTATAGCCTGGGCCAGACATCAGCCGCCGCCGCTCCGGAACACGCCATTGTGGACGACGAGCACGAGGTCGACCACGAGCGCCTCGCCAACCTCGTCCACCCGCGGCCTGCGTCGGCGTCGAGCCATGGTTCGTCGTCGTTGGGCGCCGGCGGCGGATCCGGCAGCTCGGCTGTCATCGTGTCCAAGCTCGAGGCGTCGGCCGGCCGCCAGGAGCAGAGCGAGTTCGGCGTCAAGCAGCACGTCTCGCGCAGCATCAAGAGTCTGTACATGCTGGCGCGTGCCTCGGGCATCGACCGTGACGAGTTTGAGCAGCTGGTCAAGACCGAGCTGGACATGTTGTCCATGCTGGAGGAGTAGTCTGCCGTCTTCCTTTCTTCCATTTCCTTTTGGTGCATCTTGTCGGCGTATTTTTTTGGCGAGCGTCTTGTTTCCTTTCCCCTTGTCCTTTCGTTGTCTTTTGCTGCTGTACCGCATTGGAGCATCTGGACCATCATTTGTTTTCTCTCTCTGTCTTCACGACCTATATACTTGCCTTTTGTCTTGTTTCATAATGCACAGTTCGATATAGCCCCTTTCTCGATTTCTGCAGTTCTGTATATTTGCAGTCATTTTGCAGCGAGAAGTTGTGTTGGAGTTTTGTCTTCTTGACGTTTTGATCGTAGGACTTTTAGATGGGCAAGCATTGGATGACGGGATATATCTTTAGAATGAAACGACAGTATAAGTGAATAAAAAATGATAAAATAAAGATGATGGATGCAGTCTTAAGTTGGAAACTCTGAAGAAGAAAGAAGAGAAGAAAATAAACGGCGAAAGTAAATAAAGACCACTTGGAAGGATGCCTGTTTTGAGGTAAAAACAACGGAAGCTGCGGTTGGCGAATTTCCGAGGTCTCAGTGTAGAAAAAGAGGGCCACCTCGGCCTGCTGTGAGCTGCTCTCTGCTGTTGTCAACTGCTGTGGACTGATGGCCTGGAATGGCGGTCAGGGGCGGCAGAATCGGGCATCTGGCGGAACGAACGATTTTTTACTAGCCAGCGGCTAGGTGAGTAGGAAAAAAAGCTTCATGTAGCGGCGCGTGCGACTACACCACACTCCCACCACGCGACACCGACGACTCCGACGGCAATTGGCGGCAATTAGCGACCCCTACGGTGACCGACTCATTCGCTACGATATCAATTGATCGCCGACCTCCCCTCCTCCCCCACAATGTTCCGCCCCAGGTTACGGGCGCCGGCCGCGCTCGGCGGCAACAGCTCCGGAGCGTCCCTGTTGGCGCGGCAGTCGGCACAGAGCGCCCTGGCGCCATTATCACAGGCCCGCCGCAGCATACACCACCTGCCCATCTCGCGCCACGACGTCCGCGTCGGCGTGCCCAACCTGCTGTCCGCCGAGGGCTTCGACCTGGCCTGGTCCCAGCACATGACCCTGATGCTCAACCGTCTGAACCAGCTGGTGACGGGTAAGCCACCTACCCCGTCTTATTCTTTGATATTTTTGTTCATCCCCAACTAACAACGTAGGAACCGACTATGAGGACCGCGACCTCAAGAACATTGTTCTCGACTCCGCCCGCATCCCCGCCCTCGCCGCCGTCTTCAACCACGCCAGCATGGCCCACAACACCGACTTCTTCTTCAAGCAGCTCCTACCCTCGTCGTCGCAATCCTCCTCGTCCTCCACCTCCACAAAAGAAATCCCCCAGACCCTCCGCATCGCCATCGAGGACAACTTTGGCAGCGCCGAGACGCTGCGCCGCGAGTTCTCCGCCATTGCCCAGGGCATGTTCGGCCCGGGCTTCGTCTGGCTCGTCAAGGCCAACGGCCTGCACCAGTCGGGCCGCGGCGGCGACAACCTGCGCCTGCTGACGACGTACCACGCTGGCTCGCCGTACCCGGGCGCGCACTGGCGGCGGCAGGCCGTGGACATGAACTCGGTAGGCGCGGAGACTTCCGCTTCTGAAGGCGGTGCCCCCGAGGACCCCGCCCGCAAGTGGCTCAACAGCCAGGCGTCGGCCATTACGAACCCGCCGGTGTCGCCGCAGGTGGACCTGCGCCCGCCCGGCGGCATCGACGTGATCCCGCTGCTGTGTGTGAGCACGTGGGAGCACGTGTGGCTGCGGGACTACGGCCTGGGCGCAGACGGCTACGGCGGCAAGGCGGCGTACGTGGAGGCATGGTGGAACGCGATTGACTGGGACGCGGTGGCGGGCCTGGCAAACCTGAACCGGCCGAAGCTGAAGACGTAGGGCCAACACGAGATGAGGGGGGACAGAAAAGAAAGGTCCCATGATGAAGTGAAGATGATAGCATACTCTCAACGAAGAAAAAAAGCGGAAAAGAACCAAAAAAGACTATAGTCGGGGACACCATCTGAAATCTGTATTTTTCTATACTATATGTTTGTACGATAGACCAAAAAACAAGAACATAACATATCCCCATGCGTCCATTCCGTGATCGATAGTGACTTGGGCAAAGGCAGTAATGGCAACACCCAAGTCATGTGATTTATATCATATTCACATAATATTCACTATTTCATGCGTAAAGTACACCATTATTACGAGTCACTTGATCAGACATCACTTTGGCAACTCAGATGGTTAATTTTATAGTAAATATTATTCAAATTGCCGTCCCATGGAAAGGAGCGTGGTGTATATAGATGGTAAAGTAGCTAGTGCCAAAATAAGAAAAAGGTCCGTCGTGAGAGGGAATACATAATATGAGGAGAAAAGAAAAAAATCCCTAGTATCCCAGGTCCATCCAAGCTATGATATGCAAGTAGTCGAGAAGAAAAATGAAAAGAAATGATGAGAGAGTGTGGAAGACGTTGAAGGAAAACAAAAAAAAGATGAGGAAAGACCGTTGAGGTAGGCAGGTATATCGCAAGAAACAAACCAGACAAAATAAAGAAAAGAATACATGACAAGCGTGGTCATTCAATTTCATTCAAAGGCTTGTCTTTCAGCCAAATCCACACCGCGTTAACTTAAATCATGTTGCCGTTGACGCTGACCTCAAAGCCCTCGCCCTTTTGGCGCATGGCCTTGGCCAGCATCAACTCGCGCATCCACTCGATGCGGTCGTCGCGGCTCTTGACGGCGAAGTGGTGCGTCTTGCCGGTGCCATTAACAGCGTCGGGCGGCGGTGGGGGAGCCGACGAAGCACTGGTCATGGAGCCGGCGCCTGAAGAGAGCGTAGAGGCCGAGGACGACGTCAGGATGCTGTTGCTGCCCGACCCGGGCATGGCGCTGTCGCGCTTCTTGAGGCGCACGCCGCCCTTGGCGTCCTGGGGGATGAGCTGGAAAGCGAACGCGGCGACGTCGTTCTTGGACGAGCTGCCCGAGTTGACGTTGTCGGCGCTGCCGCGACGAATGTTCATGGCCTTGAAGGCGGCGTTGAGCTTGCTGGTGGACGCGGCCATGGTGGAGCAGGCAATGGCGTAGTCGTCAATGTCGATGTACTCGAGGGTGCTGTGGTGCATGCTGGCCTTGTCCTTGTGGACAGCCATGCGCGTGCCCTTGAGGGTGACGAAGCGGTCGTTCCACTCGTGGCGCAGCATCTTGGTCTTGCGCTTCTTGACATCGCCCTGGTAGCTGATGCCGCCGGCTGCGGCGCTATGCATGCTGCTGCCGGCCGACGTCAGCGCCGTCGAAGCGCCGGAAGCGGCCGAGCCGGGTGTGCCCGTGCTGGCCGACGCCAGGGAGGACGACGACGAGTTGAGCGTCGTGGTGATCAGAGACAGCGGGGCAATCGCCTTCTCAAAGTTGGCCCGGTCGGGTGACCACGGGTACTTGACGCGGGGAGGCGGCTGCAGAGGGCGGGCGCCGGCATTGTTGGCATCCTGGCCAAAACTCTCCGGGCTGACGCTGCGGTACGTGGGCCGGTGACCCATGGCCGACGCGGCGCGCGGGAGACCATAAGGCATGACACGCGGGGCGGCCGTGACCTGGTTCTCGGCCAGCGACGGCAGGACCGGGAAAGAAGGACGGCGGGCCGAGGCGCGCGACATGGTGCGGGTGAGGGGTGCGCGGTAGTTCATGTCGGGCGGAACCGACTGCGAGGCATCGCGCGCGACGGGGCCGAGAGGGACGGCCGTGACGGGCACATCGACCTCGGAGAAGGGCGTGCCAAAGCGGTACGGCGCGGTCGGTGTGCGGCCGGGCGACTCCTCAATGGCCGTGTTGGTGTACGACGTGGTCGATGTGGGTGCAGCCGACGCCGTCTCTGCGGACAGAGGGTACGAGCTGGGGACGACAGCCGCAGCAATGGGCTCTGCCCCAGCAGACAAACGCTGCTGTTGCTGTTGCTGTTGTTGTTGCTGCTGCTGCTGCCGCTGCTGGAACTGCTGGAAGGCCTGGTTGTCCGAGACGGTGTGCGTCTGGCGCAGCTGGGAGGGGATGGCCAGCTTGGGCAGCGTGCGCAGACCCTCGTGTGGCTGCTGGGCGCGGCTCGGGAACAGCTCAAAGGGAGGCGTAGGCGGCACCTCGCTGGAAGTGACGTGTTGGTGCTGGAAGTCGAGGAACTGGCGCACGTTGTCCTGGGGGTCGCGCGACTGGATGGCGCGCAGGCTTCCCTCCTCGAGAGCGAGCGGAGCCTCGACCATGATGCCGGGGCCCATGACGTCGGACGAAGCGACGACGGACTGGATGGCGTCGGACACGGGGCGGAAGACCTCGTCGTTGGGGATGATGGCGCGGGCAGTCACAGGGTTGCCCGGATCGCCGGCGACCATGATGACGCCGCCCTTGTCCATGTCGACAAAGGGGTGATCCTTCTTGAAGGCGTCCATCATGCGCTGGTTGCGGCGCCACTTGGAGCAGTTCTCACCCTTGGAGCACTGGTGCGGCTTGGGCATCATCTGCTCGATGCCGACAATGGACACGGACTCCATCGGGGTGATGGTATCGTCTCCAGCGCCAGGGATACCGGGGGAGGTGCGAACGGGCTTCTTGCGGCGGGAGCTGGCGCAGCGGCGCATCGGCTTGTTGTTGTTGTTCGTACCGTGGTTGTCGGTCTCCTCGCGGCGCAGTTCGCGGCGCACCTCGCGGTCGGGCTCGTCCTCGATGGGGGTGTCGGGCCGCGGCTCGGCGACCTTAACGTTCTTCATGGCGTTGATCTGGTTCCAGACGTTGGTGCGGACACCAAACGACGGAATGCCGAGCTCTTTGAGGTCCTCGAATTTGAGAGTAATGAGGATGCTGCCGGTGATGTCGTTCTCGATGAAGCGTTCGCAGACCTGGAGCTCAATGCCAGCATTCAGCATCCATTGTGCGACCATCTCGGGAGCCCACGCGGCAAGCGAGGCGGTGTCGAGCTCCTCGTGGGAGAAGCGGAAGGGCCCGCTCTGGGCCTGTGCCTGCTGCTGGCGTGTCGGGGGGAGCGGGGTGATGCCGTGCGGGAGGGGCACGTTGTGGTGGTTCTGGTGGAGGTGGAAGGCGACGGCGGCGCTGGAGGGGGCTTTCGGGGTGAGAGGCGAGAGGGTGAGGGCGTTCTGGAACTCGGCGGACAGCGTCGAGATGCGGAACAGGTGCGGACCGCGCGGGCCCTCGACGGACTTGGCATGGTCGATGGGTAGCGGCAGGTCCATGGGCATACGACTTGACCTTGGTGTCGGGACCTCGTCGTAGGAAGAGATGGTGGTGAAACTGGGCTGGCCCGACTGAAGTGCGGGTTAGCCGTGTTGGGTTCCATGAGATGTTGAAAGAGAAAGAGGTCACTTACAGAATTCAAACTCCCCCGTGGTGAGTTGTTGCCGCCCTCGTCTACGCTCTCGTCGTCGCTCAGGATGTCGTCCTCTTCGAAATCGGACTCCATAAATTCTGTGGCGACAGACACGGGCCGGTCCTGGACGCCCTTGAGACTGAAGAAGGACTCGTGGAGCAGCAGGGTGTTTCGTTGCTGCATCTCCTGCGCCGGCCTCCGCGAAGGCACAAACAACTGCGCGGACTGTGTATGTTAGTGGCGATGTAAACAAGCGGATGGTATTGTATAAAATAGTCGTGGTGTAAACTCACCATTTTGGATGGCAGAAGCTGGTGTCCAGCTTTGTTCCTGTTGTTGTCACTCTTTCTCCTTCGATTTTATATCGGATTGCTGATCCGGATGAGAATGTTTTGAGTTTGCGATCCGGAAAAGGCCGAGATGTTTTGTTTTGATTTGGTCTGGTGTCGATTTGTTTCGAAACAGGACGTAATATTTTTTGGTGGTTGTTTTATTCGTTTTACCGTTGCCGGCGGGGCACCCTCTTTGTATGTCTTTCGGCTCGATCAACGAGGGTCCAGACAGTAGCAGGAGAGTGGTAGTCTTTTTGATATATGGATGACACACACACACACAAGAGAGAGTGTGGGATTTTTGACGCCTGGAGCAGGGGTGACCGGGGAAATCGTTGAGTTGATAAGAGACAGATATTGAGAGACTATGAAATAATAGGAAAACTTCTTTCAGGGGCAACACAAAATCACAGAAATGGCAAAACAGAGAAAAAGGGGAGAAAAAAAGTCGATCATTCTGATGCCCAAGATGGGCGGCTACAGATGGTTATGTATGGGATGTTTGGGGATGTGGATGGAGGGACGGGATCGAGGGCAGTGGTGAGGTGCGGGCAGTGTATGGGATATTCTTAGGATCCATGAATAGAGTTGCAGCGAGTAGCTCGAAAGCGTGCTCAAAAAAGAAACAGACCAAACAGAGTGGACTGGACGGCAGCGGACTGGATTGTGACGAAAATAAAAGTGCGGTTGGGGGATCACAGCACTGACATATGCAGGTCGACCATCACTGTGATGGGGAAGGGTGGGCAAGGGACACACAGAAAGACAGAGAGAAGCGGTGGCCAGGCGAGGCGGGCACCAGCGAGGCCTGTCCTATTCTGCCCTTCTGCACTATTGCCCAGCACAGTTGCCCAGAGCAGAGAACACAGCAGCAGAACTGCTGCTGCTGCTGCTGCTCGCAGTGTCTGGGGGCCAACGGCCGGATGATCACCCCATCGCGACGCAGCAGACGTACCTTTTGTCTGCACGTCGGGCCTTTCCCTAGTTTTTGGCCCCCCTCCCTTTTTTGGCTCTGTCGACAAGCAAGAGTTCAAGAATAGAACTGGGACTACTGCAGCGAGGCGCCGGCGGTTAGCTAGAGCGGTAAAGGGAAAAGAGGGCGCGTAGAGCTTTCTCACAACGAAAAAGAGAGCACAAGCAGAATGGCTGCGAGTGACCGGGGTTGGTGTGGTCGTGCGTTGTGTGATGGGATGGGGGGTGGAAGTGACAGGGGTGGTGGGTGGAGGGTTGCAGTGAAGGAGAGAGAGGAAAAGTGAAGAGAGAAAGGGAGGAGAGGGAGAAAGGAAAAGAGCGACAAAATGGTTGGGATAAAAAAAGATACATGCAGGATGGGGGGAAGGTACGACTGTCTGCGAGTCCTGCGGTGCGGGCAAAGTAAAGGGTACGGAGTAAGTTACTGGAGACCTTCACTTACACGGTTGTGGAGGGTAGGAGCGAGGGACTCGATGTGCATTGGCGCCTCGAGGCGGCGCTGTGATTGGTGCGAGCTTGCAAGGAAGGGCATGTTCACCAGAAGTGATCCGGACAAAAGAGGAAAGCACGGTCTGCAGTGTATGCAGTGCAGTGCAGCGCAGCGCAGTGCAGTCTGCAGAAGAACAGAGAGAGGCACACACACAGAGAGACAGAAAAGGAGGGCTGGTCGACTCGCCGATTGGCCATAAAAGGAAGCTGTGCCACTGGCTGGCCAGGTGCAGCAAAGAAAGCACTAGCATGCTATTGGACAGAACGCGAGAAGGATGCGGTATTGAATGAAGACTTTATTTTTGTTTTCTCTTGTCAGTATTGTCGTTGTATCATTTGAGTGTCTTTCTACGAGAAGTGTACTTGTATCGGTATATGCTGCCGCTCCGTGAGGGGGGTGTGAGGGAAGGCACGAGGGACGGGAACAGGAAACGAACGAGAGCACCCATTTATGACAGCTAAGCGCCGGCAGCCCTGTATTTCGATTGGCCATATGTTTGTCGTGCTTTCCTCCCATGTCGTCTCTCCCCTGTTCTTTCCTGGCTCTTTCCCTGCTCTTTCCCTGTCTCTGCCTCTCAACGGTTTCTCTCTTTCCTCATTCTCACGCCTGCCCACTAACACCCGACCCCACCTTTTTTTGTCGAGCTCCGTGGTCGCTCTTTCCCACGGTCTCTCATGCTGTGGCCAGCATCGACGTCGGTTGAGGGAAGAGAGGCATTGCTTGCGTGTTTCTTTTTCAGGCTTCGATGATCCGAACCAGTCTGGTCTGACCTGGCCTGGCATGGCCTGGCCTGGTCTTGACCATAGCTGCGACCGTTTCTCGCCTCTTTGCCACGATCATCCCCAACAGGAGGCCTCGGTATCAACAGGCAGAAGGGAAGAAGAAAAGAAAAGAAAAGAAAAGAAGAAGAAAGAGTCACGAGAACACGACAGCTGGATCATGATCGCCAGGCCTTGGTTTTCTCGCCTCGTTCTTCAAGCCCCATTCTTTCCTGCGCTGTTTTCGTGCAGAAAAGCAGGACGACGGGCCACGGGACGGCCGCAGGTTGGGCCGCGCAGCAGTGCAGCATGCGAAGAAAGGCGCAGAAAAGCGCAGCATAGTTGCATGATCAAGAAAAAAACCAATGAGGTCGGGCGCTGTCAGCAACATGGGGGCCAGGATGAGATCAGGCCAGGTCAGGTGCGAGGAGACGAGAAGCATCTGCAGGATTCTTCGCATAGGATTTGACCTGGCCGCGGCCTGCGATTGCACCAGATAGACAAGGGTCTCTTTTTGTGTGAGGTCTTCTGCCGTGGTCTGCCGTGGTTTGCTTGGTATGCTTGGTCTGCTTGGTGTCTCTTCTGGCTGCCGTGCTCTGCTGGACTCCGCAAAGGACTCCGCACAGGTGCACAAGGTGCGCGAGGTGGATAGATTGCACGGGCTTGCCCCCTTCAGTCAGCTGCAGACTGTCGGCTGCAGAAGACGCTACAGACATACTATCTCAACGTCGAATGCAGATTCACACGCAGTAGTGTACGTTTGGCTGCAGCAAATGTGGTTCAATACGTCCCATGTTGGACGGCGTTGAAGAAGGCGAGAGAGGAGAGTGAGTGGAAATAGAAGAGAGAGTGGGAGATCGCCCTATCCGTCGTTCGTCGTTCATCCGTGTCACGGCTCTCGGCTTCGCGATCGGAGAGAAATCGACCCCTCGTAGATTGCGAGCACACCATTACGGGAGGCGGAACAGACAAAAGAACACTGTGAAAGCGAACGCAGACGATGCCCCTGCATTTCCATTTACACGGCGCATCGACTGCCCCGTCCGGGTCTCCGCTCCTGCATTCAATTCATTTGTTTGAGTAACCAGTGAGCAAGCCGAAGCGAAAAAGAGAAAGAAAACGGAGATGAAGACAAAAAGGACCTTCCGATGCTTGCCGATCCCGTGAAGATCCAAACGGGTTGGGGGACAAAGATCAAGCCAGTGGCAAAAGTGAGAGCGAAAAAGGTGAAAGGTAAGGTACAAGACGATCGACAAAAGGGTCCAACCATAAAAGAGCTGCTAACCTAACCTAACGGTCCGTGCCATGGGCTTACAAGGAGGGGAACAGCCACTTTGTTCAGGTAGTGGCTGTTGGTGAGACCAGCTCCTGACGAACCGGAAGACAGAAGACGGCAATGGCCAGGCGGATGAGAAACATAGCGAACTTTTCGTTGGAAGGAGAGCGAGCTATCGAGGAAATGCCTTTTCTCTTTTCTCGGACCTGCTTTTGATATTTCACGCGGCTTCGCGCGGGAGAGCAGGAAAGGAAGACAGGAAAAAGAAAGTTGAAGAGCAAAAAAACGACGACTAATTTCACCAACCGAGACAAAAATGCCCAATACGGCTTTGCGACTGGGTAGAGCCAACAGACAAACGTGGGAGGAGACGAGAGAGGTGTGAGTGTCGAGTGGTGAGTGTGAACGGCCCCTCTTTTACCCTCTCTGCCTCTTTAACCTCTTTCCCGTTAGCGTGCCGTTAGCCTCTGTTTTTTCGTGTAAGTCGCTGCCCAATGGCAGTCGGTAGCAGGGGTTGCGCGCCCGATGCAGCAATTTCAGCATG
This sequence comes from Sporothrix dimorphospora, assembly GCA_021397985.1. Classification (NCBI taxonomy): domain Eukaryota; kingdom Fungi; phylum Ascomycota; class Sordariomycetes; order Ophiostomatales; family Ophiostomataceae; genus Sporothrix; species Sporothrix dimorphospora. Next base: position 14,609 of record WOUA01000125.1, read on the forward strand.
ACCAGAGAAGGAGGAAAAAGAAGAAAAGGCCGTCACCGAGTCAGGCTTTCTGGGCAGATCGGGGAAACCAGCAAGAACCAGCCACAGCCGGTAGGCCTGCTTTCTCTTTCTTTTGTGGGGGCACATGACCTGAACAGCCCAGTTTCAGGAAGAGAAGGGGACGGGCCCACTGGATGCCGACCGTCTTTCACCTCCAATTGCCTCGTCTTTCTGTCTTCGGTTCGTTCTGGTTCGTCCTGGCTGGCCGTCGGTTGCTCCGCCGATGGCCAGGGTGAACAAAAACGAGGCCATTATTTGCCTCCGGTAGGCAGGAGAAAGAAGAAATCAAGAGAAAATACGAATGAAATGGAGAGAATTGAAAAGAGGCCTCTGAACAGACAGGGACTCACCGCCTCACCATCCAGGTCACGGGGGCGTGTGTTTAGGAGCAACCCAGTTGTGACTCGTAGACTGTGGCTATTTTGCGTCTATTTTGGTTTATTTTCCCTTCCTTTTCGGGCCATCTCGGAGTATTGTCCCTCGTGACCGGTGGGCGATGACACCGACCTACGAATGAGAGCAGACGGTGAGCTTTTTTTCGACATGTGTGCAATTAGCTCTTCACTTGTTTCTGGAGCCTTTCGGGGAATCTATTGTACGGAGTACGCAAAAAGAACATAACGAGACAACGTGACAGAACGACAAGGGGAGAGAAGACAAAAACGCCTTCGGGCTCCTCGACAAAGACAAGCGGTCAACCAAATCCCCCGGAGATCGGAGGTTCTTGCAAGGTAGCACGAGGCGCCGTGCTTTTCTCACGAGGCAAGAGCACGAGGTACGGACGATGCAGTATGACGATGTATCGGAAGCGGGGCGGAAGGAAAGATGAGAAGGCAGGAAAAGAGTTTCAACAACAGTCGGTGGCGTGCATACACACGAGCAGCTGCTTTCCGTGCACGGAACGAAAAGGTGCACGAAATTGGCATGAAAGTGGGCACGAGAGTGGGCACTCAACATTACAGGAGAAGGCTGGAAACAGGATGCTGTTGGGGAAAGAAGAGGCGGCGAAGAAGAAAAGAATAGGAAAATGAAAGTGAAAGTGAAAGTGAAAATGTTGTCACACCGCAGCTTCGTTGCTCGTTACTCATTGCCCGTGCTCGGTGCCCGGCTGTTTGTCCTTCATTGTTTCCTCGGCGTGTTGTGGGCAGTTGTCCAACCTGCAGTACACCGTCCGCTGGAAAGCTTGGGGTGATCCCAATGCACCGTCCCGGGCTGCGGTCGAAGGTGAGGCCGCAGCGGCTGGCCGCAGAAGAGTGCAGCGGTGCAGCGGTGCCGTGCGTTGCAGTACAGCATGCACGGCATGCTGGTGGTCCAGCCGTTGGGCTGGGCAACGGAAGAAGGGAACATGCAAAGAAGGAGAAACGAGACTTTGTACAACAGAACACCGCACTGGGCACAGCACTAAAACATGTCTTGGATGCATCTCTGCAAAACGTTACACGGAAGACAAAAGTACAAGCAAATTGTGTGAGAAAAAAAAGGTGCGGGTGTAAAATGACCCCCATCCCGTGATGGTGTTTCCGATGATCTACTTTGTCCTGGCCCTGTTGTATTACTACCTGTAATACGGAGTACACAATAACTCTGTCCTACACCATAAAGTTCCCCATTTGGTACGACACTCATGCAAGCACTCAAACAGGGCAGATACACAAAAATATGTGAGACACACAGATGCAAAAGAGGGTGCTTCTGTAAGACAAGATGAGGGGAGAGACAAAGAGGACGAAGAAGCCAGTTTAGGGAGAATGGGGTAACTGTAATTACAGTCCAAAAGTGGGCGCCTGTTGGGTTTCTGTTGTGCTTTGGTTTGTCTTGGAGCTCCAGAATGTCTTGGAAGAGAAGAGGAGAAAGACGACGAAAAGAAGAAAACATGCACAGAAAGCAGGCTGGCTGAGGCTGGCCAACCGCACGGCGTTGGGCGCGTCTCCACACGCGGACATGCGGGCGCCGTCATCTTCAGAATGTCTCACCAACACCAACGAGAAGCAAAGAACAAAAACAGGAACATTGCAACCAACGCAAACTGCCCTTTTCATTTGGACGGTGTGGAGGTGTCTGTTTTTCATCGAGATGTTTGCTTTCTTTTTAGATCTTGTAAACGAAAAACTCTCTATTTCTTCGGCATAGTTCCATTTTATATAAAATGTATTGGAATAATGCTACCTGTTTTAGAAAATAGAAATTGTTTTGAGTTACATCAACTTTTAATTATTTAGTATTTTCAAAACTTTCAAAATTAAAATAAGAAAATATTACGAAAAACACAATGAAAATATAGATAAAAACACAAACACAAAATATAACTGTATATATCACATTACGACGTACTTTGTGTATTTGAAAAATAGCATCAAAGTTGATTTTTTGTTGAGTATGCTTGTATTAGAAATTAACCTTCAAGTATAGACTGATTAATCCAATCCGAACAATAGACGGCATCGCGAACAATGGGATATCCGACAACAACTCCCATCGAACGCCTCTCCCATTCCGAGACCGGACAGCCTCATTTGTAAAAGTGATAGAAATGGCATATCAAATATCGAATTGTTTTCTTGTGATGGGCAACGTGTACCTATTGTTCTCAACTGTACTCTGTATGTCGTATCAGATCTCATATTCTCTCATTTTCGACTATCCTTTCCGACTGTCTTTGACCATTGTTTGCCCCTTTTGACAGTGACTATATTCACGCATCTTCCTGGCCATTCACAATACGGAGTACTAATCCACACAAATGACCGCACACTCACGTCCAATCGCCTCACAGCCAAGGGCACGTTGCAATGCTTTCCTCTGTCTCACATGATGAAAAGTCGATGCGGGCTTCGTTCCCCTTCCCTCCCTTTTGTCATTCTTTTCTCACACTTTTCTATCACCTTTCACGATCCTGCGTTGAAGTCGTGCTGCGGCCGTGAAAAGCAAAGGGTGTTTCTGGCTCCGGGTTGGTCTGCTGGGCGATGTGTGTGATGAGACTTGGAGATAGGGGGTCCCAGGGCCTGGATTGGTAGGCTTGTGGGGGAGGTGCATAACCCAGGAAGAGGGGAGAGCAGAGAGACGGCAGAGAAAATAGGAGGCAAGGCAGTGCACTTTCCATGCTGTATTCTACGCTGCCAATGAGACAGTGGCGTCCAAGGGCTGTCGAGCACATGCATGCATTGCAAAGTCCTTGGACAGAAAAAAAGCATTGTGAATTTTGTTCTCTTTTGGCATGACCTCATTCGCATTAATGCTCGTTGTTTCCCGGCCCGCCCTCTTATCATTGCTTTGAAAACAAAAAGAAACAGAAGCTGCCGTCCCGTCCAGCTCATCCTTCCAGCCCTTGCTTGTTTGCAAGTATATTGTGATTGTCACTTTGAGGTTTTTTTCTCTTCTTATTTTCTTTCCTTCTTGTGACGGCTACTCCGTACGGCTGGACTTGCCTCGATCCAGTCATTTTCTCCATATTTCAGCTTCCACTTTCGCATCTTTCCACTTTGCCTCTCGCCTCATCCCGTCGTATTATTGATCTACCTGCCAATACTTTCCATGCCGTCCGCTGCATCTGTGCGCAGAAGTACAAGGAGTGAAAGTGAACCGGAAGAAAAAGAAAATACGACATACGTCGTAAAGACAAGGGTCGTTCAGCTCGCTATTGGAGCTGTGATGAAAATGACAGGGAATAGGAAAAAAAACGACGAAGATCACGACAGCAAACAAAAGCAAACAGGCACAAGAGAGCACACACAGTTGAAAACCCCCAAGAAACTAATGTCGCTTCGTGCTTCCCCGGCCACCACCCTGCCACTGCTGCGCGCCACTCTGCCACTGCCCGTCCGTGGTGTTGCTCTGCAGTGATCAACCACGCCACCCCTCCCGCCCCGTCTTGCATGAACAGGCCCTTGAACCCAGACCTGGCCATGAGGGCGAGGCTGCACCTGCCCCTTTCCCCGGCCCCCTAGCCGTCCATTTGCCCTTCAATTGCCCCCAATCGCCCCCCAATTCTGCCTGTAATTACGAAGTAAGCTCGTTTGCTTTCTGGCTGGGGGCTCGGGGAGCTCGGGGACTTTCCTTTTTCTTTTGTGTTTTCTGCTGTTCATTTAATCTTTTTCATTTTTAGCCCCCAACTCTTGCGGGTGGGGGGAGGGGGGGAGGGGGCAGCCATGCTCGTCGAAGCGAGCCTATCCACACTCGTCTTTTCAACGACTGCAACTGCAACGGCGACGGCATCGGCACGGCGCATTTCTCTTTGCGGAGAGACAGGTAGTGAGCGCACGGGGCACACATTTTCAACTGTCGTCCTGTTTTGATTTTCAGCTTTCGCCTTTTTCAGCACGTTCAGTCTTCAGCCTTCAAATGCGAGACATTCAGCATTTCGCATTTATGAGCGGTGAAGAGAAACTGCCCTTTTCTTTGATTTTCTTTTGCTCTCTTCCTTCTGCCCAACCTCTTCACATCAATACTTGTATCTTACTTTTTCATCACATTGAATTTCGTTCGGCACCTCGTTTCCATGTCTGCCCAAGCTCCTTTCGGCCTCGATGTCGCAATGGCGGAGGAGACTGGACCCATGGTCCGTCGAGAGGGGCATGTGGATGTGGACGTGCGGGCAATCCGTAGTCCTCCACCGGCAAACGCACCAACGCACCAACGCACGAACGCATCGGGGAGGTCGCATTATCGAAAGACAGCTACTGAAAGACAGAAACAGAGTAGCAGTTGCACTGGTGATGAAAAATGTAAACGTAAAATAAGGTCACGTATCAAATTTCACACCGCAACCCTCCTCTCCCCTCCTCTCCCCTCCTCTCCCCTCATCGCCGTCCATGATCCTTGGCTTCCATTGTTCACCGGACACTTGTTTCGCCCCCATGGTCGAGGATAGTGATAGTCCTCTGGTTTTTACATTCTGGCATGGCTCACGGTCTGGCTCACAGTCCAGGGTTCGTGGGTCATGCTAGGGTAGTAAGGCCAGGGAGAGTGAAAAGAGCAGGGCACTTCCTTTCTGAGCATCCCTCCGTTTGCCGTTTGCAGATGCGATCGACGAGGGGACGAGCGGTTTTTTGACAGAACGATAGGACGATCCTGGCGACCTTGGCGACTCTGAAATCAGTTTCTGTGCGTTCGTGAAGCTCGCTTCTCTTCTCCTATTTTGAACTTCTGTATCTCTTCTTTTCCGTCTCCCCCGGATAGTCTCTCACAGACCACGATCCTCTTTTTCTTCTTTTCCTTCTCCCCCTCCCCTCCTCGATTCGTCCAATGCACCCCTCTTGTCCACCATCGGTGAGCTGCATGGCACTAGAGGCAAACCGTTTTCTCAAAGTGCACTGGTCTCGAAATGGCTCGAAATATGCACGAAAAAAGCGTCACCGTTGTATCGTGCCAGTTCTTTAGTGTATGCAAAGGGTGGCAGTCCGCTGCAGCGTAGCGTGGGATGTGGTCTGAGCTTGGCCCGGGCAGCACCAGGTCAAGCTCGCTGAACCTGGTCACCTCCGCAAAAGCCACTTCGTTAAACATTCCGAACTCCGTGGCAGGGCAGGGCCTGTCGTTTTATCGTTGCCAGTGCGTTAGTGGATGCGCCTGCAGCTGACTGAAGCTTCTGCAGCTCTCCCCCGTTCTCCCGTATCTCCGTTGCTGTACTCCGTACACTCTCCTTCTTTCTTACCTGTCTCTATCTGGACACTTGCCGTGCGTGCCCTACAAGCCCTCCATCGTCCTGTTTTACTGACTTTCTGCCAGTCTTGCACAGTGAGAGCCACCCTTTTCCCATAGAATAAGCTTCAAAATTTGTTTGCCACTCTCGGTCACTAAACCTTGTTTACAACATGCTTGATCTTAAATTTACATCCCCTTTCTTTCTTACTCATGTACGAGGCTGGCCTTGACGACACGCGTCCAACCTCGTTTCTTTTCCTTTTTCTTTCCGTTTTTGTGAAAAAGGAACACGCAAAAGGAAAGACGCCGCACGGCATGTCTCGTCAACGCCATTAACGTCTCTCCCCTACCTCCAGACAAGGCGCGCAATGCTGCTCAGTTTGGTTTAGTTTTGGCGTATTTTTTCTCGATAGTTTTCTTTCTTTTCTTTTTGACGTTTCGTTTCGTTTTGTACTTTCTTTTTCTTCACGTTTTTCTATTCCCCTCTCTCCTCTCACCATCGCTCATCTTCCTCATGAACCCCCGCGAACCCTGTGAAGACGTAACGGTCTGTTGCCCATTTCGCACTAAATTGCAATGGCCGTTGGCTTGTGAAGTTGACAAAGTGCTAGTTAGCTTCTGACAGAAAGACGACCGTGAACCCTTGCGTTCACAACGACGCGCATCCTTTTTGACAGAATGGAACTTGCGCAAATCACACTGCGTTAGCTTGCGTGAAAGCTCGACTTAGCTTTGAAGCCAATCTCCACCCGTTCATGTTTTTTCGTTATGGATTTGATCACACCAGCTGCGATCACCAGGTCTGTTGCTCTTTTGGCGTTGTGCTTCTTTGAAGAGTTCACAAGAAACCAACCCCCTCTTTCTGACCTCTTCTGCCCTCGTTCTGTTGAGAATACGAGCGGGGCTCGACGGGGGGCCATGGGCGCACGGGGCCCAGAAGAAGTCTGTCAAAAAGGCGAGATAAGATCCCACCTCTCCACTCCGTTCCCCTCTCCACCTGCCCCCAATTATCCATTGCTGACGGAGAATCCGCCGTAGCACCAATGTAGTAAGAGGCCGTCGTCGGCCAGACGAACAAAACTGAGGGACAGAACAGACCGGAGCATCAGTCCGGTCCTCGAACTCGAACTGGACAGGGGCAGGGATTATGTGACGAGAAAGTTCACTGGCTAGCCTCTTTTTTAGGACAAGCATTGGCCGGAGGAAATTAAACGGCTGACCTCCCCCGTGCTCTCTCGTTCTCACTTTTCCTCCCTCTCTCCCTCGTCTGCAACGGCACTCGCGGCGTAGTGGGCGATCGATGCAGGGCTATTTGCATAAAAGAGGGGGGCCAAGGATGCAGAGAACAAAGAAAAAAGAGAGCGAAGCAAAAAACAACGCAAGCTAAAGTCATCGCCATGAAGGTTCAAGTCAATCTTTCACGATGCCCGCATCGACGCCCACCTGGATGCCCACCTTGATGCCCACCTTTTCTGTTTCCTAGCTCATTCTCGGCTGTATCTCGTCGACTTCACCTTACGATGATGCCCTTGTCAAAAGATAACGATAGCATTACGACGTACGGAAGAGATGGAATCGAGTGACCTTCACAGCGACCTTGCACACCCCCTCCCCTGCTTGCGATCTTCCCATGTGATGCGTGATTTGCGGAACATTTCTCAACAAGGAAAGAAGCCGTGCGAGGATGGGCGAAGAGGATGGGCGAAGAGCAAGATCGAGTATCTCGTAAAGAAGAGGAGGAGAACAAAAAAGAAAGGACGAAGGATGGTCGATTAAGGACAGACGTCCATAATTCCCGTTTCCCCTTTTTTTCTTTGTGACCTGCTCATCGTCTCCCCTAGAACCAACAGACCATAGGATCGCCATTATGCTCGCTAGTCGACCATCTGTTGTCGACCAGACTTTGTTCTTCCCTCTAGACTCTTTTAACTCTCGATCTCCTCTTTGTCCTTCATCGTGTTCGGCTCGGTCCCGAGCGGTTGTTGGTCGATAGTCAATCTTATTACGGGAGACCCATCATAAGACGGGAAGGGGGAGGAAACGAGGTGAAAGACAAGATGAGGGGGCGAAAAAAGAAGAAAGGAAAGAAAGAAGCTGCCGGCAAAACAAGAGGAAAAGGATGGGGGACGAGTGATGGCCGATAGAGGCACAGAGGGTCGTCAGTAGTGTGAGAGAGCTAAACTAGTGGCTGTCCACTTTATTGCAACGGCTGCCGGCTGGCAAAAGACGAAAAGGACTTGTAAGACAGTCGACAAGGCGACGAACAGACGAGGTTAAAGACCGCGCCGCACGAGTGCATCCGGGTTTTTGTAGAAAAGCGGAAAGGAAGGCAAAAGGAGATAAAAAAAAGAGGAGGTATAATGGGAGAGTAAGAGCCTTTAAGTAAAAAAAACAGACACGGGAGGGTGTTGTACTCTACGTTGTTGAATTTCGATCAAAAAAAGGAATGGGGGGCGGAAAATCAAAGTGAGAGAAAAGAAGATGAGAGAGAACGGTCTCCACGACTCAACACGTCTTCCACCTGCAACGGGGGGCTAACTCGGCGGGAAAGCAAGTCAGACCATGGTGCACATCCAGCGAGAATGGTGTAATGCAATGCAGGAAAGGGGAGAAAATAGAGCAGAGAGCGAGTAAGAAAGTAGAGAAGTAATAGGGGACCTGGCAGTTGAAGTGGAAGAACGAGAGACAACGGCCAAATCGATCTCTGAGGGGGCCGTTGGGGCTGCTGTGGGTGTTGACGGCACTGGACCTGGAGCTGAAGCTGGGGGCTGGGGGCTGGGGGCCGTTTTATGGACATGGCAGGTAGTGGGTAGTCGGCAGCGGGTAGCGGGCATCGGGGCATGTAAGTCAGATGCTTGTAAGATACAAACTACGTTGTAAGACAAGTTGCGTGTCGTGGACATGGTGGACTACAGCTGCCGTTGGGGGCCAGTCCTGCCCAAAACTGAGAAATTCTGCAGCGCTGGAAGCGTGGCAAGAGCGTGGCAGGTCTGCCATGGCGAGGTCGTGCACTGTGAAGGACTTTTGCCATTGCGTGCAGATCGGGGGCAGCGGACTCCCGTCATGGCCAGTGCTTTTTTAGCTTGCGATGTGGTGTCGTCAGGCGTGGCTGGTCAGGGCTGGACAGAGCTGGTCAGGGCATGGCTGCACAGGGCAGGGCTGGACAGGCCTGGCAAGGAAGATACAGGCTTTGCCTAACAAGGGAAATGGCCTGTTGCACGTTGGGCGTTGCAATGTGACCGGAAGGCGTGGAGATTGCGACTGTGGTGCGGAGAGCATAAACGTGACGGGGGAGTCTTTTGCAGATGGGCAAACAGTTGATCGAAATAGGAAAGAATAGCACGCATCGTCGACCGCAAGAACGACACAAACAGACAGACACGGACAGACACACTGGGAGAGAAGACACACAAAACCAACTGGGCTAATTTTGTAAAAGCGGGCTAAATAAAAATAGAAAAGCAATATTGGATGTTCATGGCAAGAAGAGTCAAGGTTCGAAAGAAGGCGGTCAAGATGTGTGATGAGAATGGGCGAGATGCATATGAGTGAGGCCGGCGCGAAGAGAGGTTGTGCGGTCTGCTGTGATGGCCAAAATTAGCCCACATTCGATCGTTCCTTCTCTGTGAGTCTCTCAGTGTGTCTCTGCCTGCCTCTGTTTCTAAATCGGGCAAATTCTCGAGGGCGGCTAATGAGTCCTGCGAGGAAAGAGCGACTGAGAGAAGGCGTGAATAAAAAAAGAGAATTAAAAAACACTCGACCGTCATCAGGCCTCTGTCCCTCTCTCTCCTCTCTCCCTGTGCCGTCGTCACACTGGGACCCCTGCCCGTCACCGCATCGGCCAACCAGTGAACCAATGCCCATTGGCGCTGGCTTTTGTGATCCGCGTCCAGGGCCAGAACAGAAGACAGGCTCGACAAGGGTCGAGTGGAGACGTTGGCGGGCTAGTGCCGATTATGGACTGGCCTGGACAGGGGTCCAGAGAGCGCGCTAGCAGACGGTTGGTCCCGGTACGCCAGTCTTTTTTGTCTGTTTTGCAGCAGAATGGGGGAGAAAGACAAAAAATACAAGCAAAAGTAGCGACGACCTCGAGGGCATGCACGGCCATTGTCTTTTCGTCACATTTTGGATCCACACAGCAGTAGCCAATCAGAGCCCAGAAGCGACTCGTCAAGAGAGCACCCCTGCACAGCTGGACACCCACTTGCGGTTTGTTTCTTGCTGCTCTTTTTGCTCTTGCTGCTCTTGTCACTCTCCCACTTTCTGTCTGTTCCCTGTATTTTTTGTACTCTCACAATTTTGTTCCCTCATTTTTTGTTCTCACATTTTTGCTCCCTTGTTCTGACCCTGTATTTTGGCTGGCCGTCTTTGTCTTGCCCGTGCACACCAGACAAAGGCACCTTTGTAAATCAAAGAAAAACATGAACAGAAGGAAGAATGGAAGAAGAAAAGAAGAATATGCCAGACACGAGCAAGTACCCTCCACAGCACGGACTGCGTGCAGTATACTTGTACTTCCTTCCTTCTGATCATAGCTCCCAAGCTCGACCGGCTGGAGCAGTCTTCGAGAAGTGAAAGTGAAAAGTGACCTACCGGGGTTCGATCGTCTTTTCGTCGTCGAGTCCTCCTTCACACCCTCTGAGCAATGGTCGTTTGCAAAATACCACCCTCGGTCCAGCCAATCCGCGTCCTCACCGCGTACTTCTCGCTGCTGATTCGCCCGTCGCCATCGAATGAGCGAATCAGCCGATGCTCCAACAGGGAAAGCATAAACGAGAGAGGACGCTGGCCGGCGTCGACGTTCGTGATCCGATATGGAAGTGCTGAAAAGGACGACCGCGTGCCTTGTTGTGTTCTGGGCTTTGCTTTCTGCTGCTCAGTTTCCTCATCCGGCACCATTCTTCAGACTCTTTCAAACAGTCTTGCTGACTGTCTCAGTCAACAGTCTTCTTTTGATCTGTTTCTATTGTATCACGAAGCTCTCTGGCAATGCTCTCACGAAAGAATCTCCACATCAGCATCCTTGTCCTCTCTCTTCCCTCTTCTACGTACCGATCCCTGTAAGAAACGGAACAGGGAAGCAGGAAAACGACCACAAGCACACCCGGGTCCGATCGGAGAATGGGTCTTCAGTACTCCGTAGAGCACGTCCTCCTCGTCTCTTCACCCCCGTCCGTCCATCGCCCATCATCCCGCCCCAGCGCAACTTCCTTCCCTATTCAGCCCGTGCTCGCCAGACGCCCAATGGTTATTTTGGCCCCCTCTTCTACCTTTCTTTCCTTCTTCCCTCTTTTCTCTCCTCTCCTCCCTGCCAGGATGACAAGGGTCATGAGGGCACGTTCTCTGTCCATCATCCACTGTTACCCTCTCATGTCCACCACCTGCCACACTGCACATGGCTCCACTCTGGCATTCGGTGTGCACCTCTTGCACCATCGGCACCGGGGGCAGACAAAAAGAGAGAGAAACTGAAAATAAAGGACGAAAAAGACGAAAGCCCGTCGGGCAGCAAACGCTTCACTGCAGGATGCGGGCTCTTTATTTCGGATGAAAAAGTCGAGAGCAGGATGCACACTTTTGTTTCGTTTCTGCCGTTTGGTTCTGCCGTGCTGTTTTTCGTCTCTTCCTTCTTTTCGTTCTTCTTTCCCCCTCTTTCTCCCCCTCCTCGACTTCCTCCGCATGAACTGTGCTCTGTCCCACGGCGAGACATGTTTCCGTGCAACGGCGCACGGCGGGCCATGTACTCGTTCAGAAAGAGAAGGAAAGAAAAAAGAGAGATAGACAGTCAGAGAGTCGAGCACTCGAGAACCGTAGTAAGATACATGCTCGTAGCACGGCACTCTCCATACAAGCCCTTGTATCTCACGCCTCGTGCCTCACTTTAACGCCTCGGGATTCCTTGTTGGTCAACGTCCTCTGCACCTGCCATTATCGAGTGGGGAAAGCTGCTCTTGCTCGCTTTGGTGTGTGTGGACAACCCATAGCTCGAGCCAGTCAGCGGCAAGGGCGGCGACAGTGAAGACATACCTGCCTTTGCAAGCCCGCGTTCTATTTCGAGTGAGAATGCTCAACAGCTCGACTGCCTGCTCTTTCCCTTCCCGGCCCACTCTCCCCGGCACCAATAAGCGCAGGGCCGCTCTTTCCCTCTTTCCCTCGTTCCCCTCGTCCCTTGTTTTCTGTACCTCTCACCACCTTGGCCGCACCTCTCGCACCTGCCCTCGATGGTTCCTCCGCGCTCCGCTCCTTCCTCTCCATCCTCCCCCCTTCCTTCCCTCTCTGCGCTGCGTGTGGCTGCAGGTAGTCTCCTCTTTGGGACTAGTGTGCCTGCCGCGAGCATGCATGTGTCCGCCCGACAGACATCCCGACATGCACAGCGTTGCCTTTTTGGCTTCTCTTCCCTCTTTCGCTCTGCATTATTCCGTACAACACACCACCAACACAACCACCACGACCACCGCGACCACCAACGGCCTGCATGCACCATAGGTCGGCCGGCCGCCGGCCTGCTCTCACTCACTCACTCTCCCACTCTCCCACTCTCCCACTCGTCCTATTCTCGTCCGCCCTTCTCGCGCTTCTGTCCAAAAAAAGCAATGCTCGCCTTGGCCAGTCCCCATTTCCCTGTTCTATTCTTGGAACACCACGCACTTTTTCGTCTGCTCGCCCAGTTCGTCTCTCTCGTGTCTCCCCATTCACACGCTCTTCCCACCCAATATGCGTCTCCGTCGCGCGATGCACGCAACACACCCGCACCAAAGTGCCCAAAATAGGCGCGGCCATCGCCAGCGCGGCCACGATATAAGTCGCTGGCCTTCCCATCCGATTCTGTCTGGCCCCCTCTCCTTTTCCCTTCTTTTGTTTGATCAAGCTCAAGTTGTTTGTTATCAAGTGTTTTCTGTTTTCTTTTTTTGTTTTCTTTTCTCTCCTCTCACCTTTCTCTTTCCTCTTCACTTCCGATTCGCCAGTGTCAACTCTTTCGATCTCGACGACCTCAACTCGCTCGATCTCGACTCTTTCGCCTCTCCTCCCATCGACCTGGCAACCTCCTCTTCAGTGAACAGCAAGCCGGTTCTTGCTCGGATCCAGTCAATCATTCGTCGACTCTTACGATTTACTACTATTTACTACTACTATTACTACAACCACTTGTTTACCGTCGGGCACGAGAAACACACCAACCTCTTATTATCTAATCTCCCTGGCACGAACCACAGCGTCGGCCTTCAGTCCTCTGTTATTTTTTGATTTTATTTTGTCCGCTCTACGATCTACGGGACTACCGGTCTGGTCCTCCTTCCACCACCCTTGATACCCATCATTTCCCTTTTCCCTTGGGGGGGGGGGGGGGGGGGGGGGGGGGGGGGGGGGGGGGGGGGGGGGGGGGGGGGGGGGGGGGGGGGGGGGGGGG